>CM056821.1:24251951-24329451 GCA_029853015.1 Chelidonichthys spinosus
TGTCTAGCTCTGAGCGCCCCCTCTCGGATATCTCCTATCGAGGAGTCCAGCCTACGCAAATGACACCATTCGTTACGTAATGACGGGAGCTGAATCTGAACAGCCTGTAGGAGCGCCGTTGTACCAGTGGGTGGGCTGCAGAGACCATGCAGGAGTCGCTTGTTTTCCTCATCCTGGGAGTTGACAGGCTCAGGGAGGACCAGTTTATAGGTGTAGAGACCAGAGAAAACCTGATTTTCATTATATGGGACCTTTAATCATTAGCCAGCATTTCCTCCATTCGTAGCATTCATTCAGTGGGTCGGGTTTTAACCGCAGTACTTAGCGATAAAGATAAACTCAATTTACGGTACAACTGAAACGATTACTCGAGTTATTCGAGTAACTCGATTCTAAAAAATGCTCGAGGCAAAAACTTGAAGCTACGTTAAATTCCTATCTCAGCAGGGATCATTGTTCCACACGGACCATTTTTGAGGAAGTGCGGCTAAATAAAGTATGTTCCTTGGTCGCACAGGTGCTCCATTGAGCGGGTCTGTTTATGTGTTTAGCATATGTTTTTTCCCCATTCCATAACACCTGTCTCCCCACACGCCGTAAGATACTGGTCCTGTCTCACGCGTCTCCGTCCGAGCGGGTGTCACGAACCGGTGTCACGAACCGGTCATTTGATCTGGTCTCCAGTTCGCCATGGGCGGGCGGACATTATGCAGTACAGGCAGAGCCTGGCTGGGAACACTGCTTTTACTGTCGGAGCGTCGTCGTTCAGAATCGTTAAAAAAGCAACAGAAACACAACCGGTACCGGGAAAGGTGCGTGGTGGTCCGAGTAGCCCCCCTCCCACAAACCGGAGCAGTGAGGAGTCAGACATGATAATAACATTCAACACCTTTTTATAATATCACTAGGGATGCACGATATTGATTTTTTGAAGCCGATACCGATATCGATAACTTTCTGCTCCTCGGGACCGATACCGATACCGATAACCGATAATATTGTTATTCGTTTTTGAATGTATATTCAGATCAAATTCAGGTCAAAAACACTAATGACTAAGCTTAGGTAGATTTAGCATAGCTTTGCCTTTTACCAAACACCATACCAGATGTATCACAGTGACATGATAATCAATACTATGAACAAAAGAAAGCCAAGAACAGTTTTGACTCTTCAATAAAATGACAATATTTATATATATATACCGTTGAAGTACACATATTTGTTTATCTACTCTTCACATTTATTAATGTATTGTCTCTTCCTGTTTCCCAGTGCGAGTTTAGATACACAAATATGATCGCGTTTGTCAATCGCGGTATTTTATTTTGAAAATTGCTTTTATTTTGAAAATTGACCGGATTGTCTCATGTTTTTCTGTGTGATTTCCTGCCAGAATCGACGCGTTCACTCGCGGCACGCGCATAAAATAGAGCAGACGCCGAAACGATCGCTTCACGGCGCGGGAGGGCCGCGCATATTCGCGGCGCTCCGCGTCCAGTGTGAACGACACCATAGCTTAACAGGGGCGCCGAATGGAAGCGGGCTCCGCTACGCGTCTATTCGCGGCGCTTCCGCGTCTAGTGTGAACCAGGCGTGAACCAGGCGTGAGAAGGGAGCGCTCGATTTGTGGATTAACTCCCTCCTCCGAAACCTGTGATACCACATCACATGCTGAACGGGAGGCGCCTAGAAAAAAACTAACGTCCCTCATCCCAATCCACCCGTAGCACTGTTTTAACACACACATCCTATCGTCCGATGATCGGAGGTATTAATAATTGTATCGGATTTGTCGGGCTGACGTCATAATTCCTATTATCGGGCCGATAATTATCGGTCCGATAATTATCGTGCATCCCTAAATATCACCAAAGATGAGCATTTTAAGTTTATTTCTAAACAATTTAGATTATTTGGATTTCTTGCTTGTGTTGAGATTTAAATAAAGAAAATTAACAGTGTATATGGGAACTAATACAATGTTAATTTTTATCCGATTACTTTATCTGATGGAATAATCAGTAGATTACTCGATTACAGAAAGATTTGATACTGCAGCCCTAATTTACAGTACAAGATTGTGATACTGTAACAACTAAAACTCTGATAATACGTGTCAAGAGGAAATTTTAGCTGCTTGCTTACCCGGCTCCTAAGGTGACCACTCTGAAGGGTGAACGGGTCCTGACACACTGAGCTGACCTCAAAGAACTAGTGCCAACAAAAGGCGGAAGAAGGAATAACTCGTGATCAGTTACTCATCCGAGTAGTTAACCAGACAGTTAACCATGCTGAGGTCTAAATCTGCAACTCAGACTGTTGTGTTGTGATCAGTGTTCATGCTCTCATTTTAACAAAGTGCTGTCTGCCTCGTGCAGCATCTCACAATGTTGGTTTTGGCACTTATCTAGAATCTTATAGCTGTCGTATACTTTGCAACGGCTGTTTAAACTTCAAAGTTTCTCAAACTTCCCTTACACAGATGCAATTAAACATGAAGATCCACATGAGAGCTTGCTTTTTAGAATACAACTGCAAACTTTTCTGCTGCAAAATGTCATTTAAGATATACTTTTGCAATCTCAGTTTTTTTTCTACTTTTTTGTGTCAGCTCTCGGTCCAATTTCAGGAACAAATGTTTGAACTTGTCCTTTTATATATAGAGAGAGTCTATTTTTATTTTTTGGGTAATTCTTTTATTTTTTGTGTTCTTGACTGCAGTACTTGTGCTTTATTGTTTATTCTTTGTAAATATCGTGCACACTGCAGACCAAGGCCAATTCCTTGTATGTGAAAAAACGTTCTTGGCAATAAACTCCATTCTGATTCTGTTTGCACTCGTCACTTTTTACAATGAAACGCACACAAAAAGACCACAAAGCTATCTCTGCTTCAGCACGCATAGCATTGTTTCTAGTCATAATACAGCAGGCAAATAGAGCAGGTTGCTACAGGGATGACGCTACAGCGTACTCATGTACTATTTATAGTAATAGTAAATACTTGTAATTAAATATTGGACTCTAGTGCACAGCGCCATTAACAGTTGTGGAGACAATTCAAAGTCCTGCACTTTGACACACATGTAACTATTGGGATGAAATGATCATTTATAAATAACCGAACGCTGAGACGATTGAAAGACAAATTAAAGGAAAAGCCTGAATAAATTAGAGGAGCACTATTACAAAATGCTCCAGTACGGGGCTCGACGGGTCATTGAATGCTTTGGCGAGGATGAATCACATGCTACGGCCTTCACAGTCGCCAGATCTCTACCCAGTTGAACAATTCTGGAAGATTTTGATCCAACAGGATAGAGAGCACTGACATTGTTGTGTAATTTGGTACCCATCTTTATATCTCTTCCAAATATTTCTACCATTTCCCAGGACACTGCTTTAAAATCAAAAGACACCGAAGACAATACATACATTTCTGTTAATATTTTGATCCCCAAATCCTAAAAATAAACAACTAGTGCTTTTAAATATTTGACCCTATATTCCATCCCAAAACCCGCACAAATAATACAACAAACAGCATACTGGCTCTGACGGTCATCACCACTGTGGAGGGAGGAAAGCCCTTCCTTAGACATGCATGCATGCATGCAGCCAAAATCCACAGCAACTCTGGAACACAGAAAATATCTATTTCCAACTGTAGAATGAATGAGGTACGCATGGAGGGTCAAGCACCACCGGCCATGGGTCGAACTGCAGTTCAGTGACGTGTAAGCCCCTCACTCATTTCTTGAAACTCCTCTGGATTAAAGAAAAAACAATGAAGTCGGGGCAGAGAGTGGCTAACTTTCGCCACTCACTTTTCTTTTTTGTTGTGCATGGAGGGGAATAAAAGAAAGTAATTAAATGCTGATAGTTGTATATGCCTTGAATATGCCATCAAAGTGTACAGCAGGTGGAAATGGCAGATTTAAGGTAGCCTATTTGCAGCACTTCAGGCAAGTATACAGTATAATCTATTTATGAGGAGCCGTCCAGTGGGAATAAGACCTTAATTCCCCCAAAACATAGTGTGTTTGCTGTTCCTGGTAACATATCAACCCTGCTCTACATAAGATGGGAGTGAAAACAGCTATATGACTTATAAGATACACATTCTTATACCATTTAATTTCTCTATTTTTTCGCCTCCATGTAAGATATGAACGATCTGGGATGCGAGTGTCTGGTTTTGTTCAGCATTTACGACGACATCCATCCCAACTAACGTAACAGCATTTAAATATCAGCCCAGGAATTCATTTTATTCTTGCCGTGTTTCACCATTATGTTACAAATTCACCCACAATAGCATAATAAAATGTTGAGGCACAAAGCTCTCAAACAAAAAACACTTTGAGTGGAATTATGAGAAAAGACAAAAATTCAAAGTCGCAATAAACATCGGCTCTGCTGCGGTTAAAAGCAACCATTTGGTTCCAGTTTCAAACTAAATCACTTCTTTCTCCTCCCTTCCATCACTCTTTCCTCACGTTTCCATGGATACACCCCCTTCATTGTTTCTCTCACCCTTTTCCATCCATTCTCTTCCAGTATATCCCTTCCGATCCCTCATTGATGCTACAGCTCGAGAGGAAAGCAATGTGGCTGTATTGTGATGATCAGGATCCCTCGCTGGCCCCTCCCCCTTGATACATATGAAAACACATAGGACAGAAAATGTATAATAATGCACTTTTAAAAAAAAAAATGTAAACAGGATTAACGTTCTGGTACAATATTAATCCTTTGAGGGAAATACTCTTTTCCCTTCTTTTTTGAGATCAGCTACACAACAGTGCCCCCGGAGACAGGATCGAGATTTAGTGTCTTGCTCAAGGACACATCAGCAGTATAAGTTTGGTTTCTCTGCTCAACATAACCTTATGGTGTCGTCGTGAACTCATTAAATGTCGTTTCCTCCTGTATACAGTACTTGCAGCTCAAGTTCATCAGAACAGACAGCCGTCACTGGGCCTCAAAACACACAGCAGACAGGCCCCTGGTCTGTGTGATATACGATGTAACAGAAAGGACATTAATATTAGTATAAATATGTGGACGACTATTTATATGAGGCCAAATAATCCCATAATGCAACCCTGAGGGATTCAAATAAATTTAAACATCTTAATCATTCCATCTGAAATGACACTAAAAGCTTCACTGCGCACGGCAGAGCGGTAAATGGACTCGCTTTTATACGCTGCCTTTCCTATCTCATCACTGCATGTCAACAATCGGCCATTCACATTCACAAACAGTCATACACTGACGGCGGAGGCAAGGTGCCAACCTGCCCATCAGGATCTAATCTAAATGCCTTCACACACCAGTGGCACAACCTTCGGGAGCAATTTGGGGTTCAGTCATTTCGACGCGTTGGTCCAGTGGAGCCGGGAATCGAACCCCCACCGATCTTCCGGACGACCTGCTGTACCTGCATGCAAAGCAGTTGGTCCATTACAGTCCATTTGCCAAGTCTTGTGAGATGATGCTAATCCGGTTTGTGCCATCCACTGAAGTTCACTATCCTCCAAAAAAGAAGTGGTTTGCACAATGTGTCGTCCAACCATGTCAGACATCAAAAGTGTTTACAGCTCTTCTGAAAAGATCGGACTGGAAGGTGGAATGAAACGCCAGCCGTATATATATATACATATATATATATATATATATATATATACATATATATATATATATATATGTATATATATATATATATATATATATATATATATATGTATATATATATATATATATACATATATATATATATATATATATATATATATATATATATAATATATATATACATATATATATATATATATATACATATATATATATACATATATATACATATATATATATACATATATATATATACATATACATATATATATACATATATATATACATATATATATATATATATATACATATATATATATACATACATATATATCATACATATATATATATATATATATATATATATATATATATATATATATGATTTACCGCTGTTTAAAAAAAAAAGGTTTGCACTTGAATTGCAATTCCTGTTCATTTTAAAAAAAAATTGTGAGGGACACAACTTATTTACACATTTGCATCTTTTGGATGAATGTCTGTTCACTGTGAATTTATTTGCACTGTTTTTCATCACATATACAGCTCATTCTCCACATCTTGCACACTGCGTGAACCCAGCAGAAAGTTGTGAGGACATTACTGGGGGTTTTTGTTCACTTATTACTTTTATTTGTATCTTTCGATGGCCCAGTTATTACATTACTTTTACCATCAACGAATAATACGTTATGATAAACTGTGACGACACATTTAGGCCATAAATATTGACTGGCTTTAGATTTTTGAGGCTGATGCTAATATTGATATTTCAGTTTTGATATTGATGTCGACTAATAGTAACATAAAAAAACAAGTAACATTGTCCCTAAGATACACACTGAACTGGACCTTTTACAGTGTAAAAATAAATTTGTCAGTGCTCTCTGGAGGTTTTTGTATTGTTAACACTGATATTGGTAAAAACAGGTAATTCATTTTTTTCAAGCTTTGCCCTCTGTATATTCCTCATGTCCCATTACGTCCCACAATAGACATTTAACCAGCAACTTCATCATCTAATTCTCCAGTGCAGCTCATTCTCACTCGTTCACAGCCTCGGTGTAAAACCTGACATCAGCAGTAACGCCCGAGCGACACAAGGCGTCAATCAGACAAACGCCGTAAAATGGCTGTACCGCCTGCGTCTCCCAGAAGAACCACCCCGTCCATCCACACGGAGGTGCAGCTCAACCCAACACGCAACTGTAAAACTACCAAGGTAACGGCCCCCAGCAGCATCGGTGGCTCGGGCGCTGCACACAAACAGTGTCATGACAAAAAGCCTCATCACTGACAGAGAGAGAGAGAGAGAGAGAGAGAGAGAGAGAGAGAGAGAGAGAGAGAGAGAGAGAGAGAGAGAGAGGACGAAGAGGCAACGGGAGGACGGGAAACAGAGATGATAAGAGACGGAGACAAAACATTGAAGCATTCAACACACACACACACACACACACACACACACAGCTAAAATTACATTCAAGAGGGCATGAACTAGGCCAATGCTCTGCTCTATGCAGCAAAATGCTAGTTAGCTATGAACAGAGGCTCGCAGAGGCATGAAGGCTGAAGGCTGCATGCGGTTCCTTATGTGACCGAAATGGTCATTACACACAGCATCATTATTGTCATCCCAGATGCTCATGGTCCAATCACAGCTCAACACAGGGTCATGACCTAGAGATCATGATCAGGATTGAAAGAGAAGGGAAAAGGAGAGAATAGACACCTCTCCATATGAGAACAAAACAGTTTGTCATTTCAGCTATTAAAAAAAAGTATAATTAACAGATTGTGCGATATTGCAATTTGTCAAACCGCAGCGAAATGAGTTAAACAGCTTATCTTTTGCACGCAGACAATTTGGCGGGATTTTAGTGGAGGAGTGACTGACAAACTAGACTCACCAGACAACTAGCAACAACTTCACACAGCGAAAAGCTGGCAAGGACCGCATTTAGCCAGACCAGCAGCGAGACCAAAACCTGACAGGCATGACTCGCACCTAATAAGCATTACATACTGGCGAAAAAAACTCCTTCACCGTATACACCCCAAGAAGCAGTGGTATTTTTTCAATTCTTCACTTATTTATCAGCAGCAAACAGATGCAGCTATGTTGCCAGTTGTCTGGAAGTGAACAAGTCTTCATTTTAAGCATATAAATGACAGGAGCGAGAGACTGCAGCCATGCTAGCGGCTCTGTGAGTATGTGTTGCTTTGAGATCAATTCTAACATGATCACAACATTGGGGATGATGGGGAAGTACTTTCGTTTTGCAGTTATTCGGTCCTAGTATTGGACAAAATGTTTAGTTTGACATGATGATGGCTCTCGAGGAAGATATTACGGTGTATCCCTACATGAATATATGCACCAAGCTTTTAGGTACAGAGTGTTAAAAGGAGAATTTGCCATCAGCGTCACTAATTTGATTATATAGATCATATTGTACCCATCGTCTGTAAAGTTATAACAGCAGTAGACAAGTTCTTGCTTTGTATCACAATCATATTAACAATAATAAGCATTCACGCGGTCCAGTGGTCAGATTATATGCCCCGACAGCGAAACATTCAGTCAAACACGTCATCTAACAAGTTGCATTTCTTCTTAATGAAGCCATATAGAGGAAGTTGTTGTTAACAACAGAAGGGTAGATTTTGTTGTCATTCATGAACAATTGGATGTTGCAGGCTTTATTTTCCCAGAAGGGGAGAGGAGCATTGTGGCGTTCACGTAGTCCCACACATTTACACTTATAGAGCGCAAACAAACAAGGCGGCATCAGACTCTGGAGGTCGTTCAGCATGGCTGTAACGAACAGGCCCTACACATTAGGCCCATTGTGCTTCGAGAAACATCGGCCTCTCTCCCTTTTTTTTTTTGAATGTGCCCGCAGCACAGCCGAGCGCTGCAATGTGCTGACACCATCATCAGCTATTCTCAACCTTTTACCACAGCTATATTCCCACATCCTGAGAAAAAAAGGGATGGAGAGAGCTAATTTTCATTTATCTTCATTTAAAAAGAGGTGTGTCTAATTTTCAGAGCCTGTGAAGATGATTGGTTTCATCTTTATTAATGCATATCGGCGATGTCCTGATGTGCTTTCCGTTTGGCTCGGCTGGACCTCATTCAACGCAGCCGCCCTGCTGCTGATGATCCACGGACGAATGGCTCACGATCCCCCGGGTAGCATACAGATTGTGTAGTAGCAGTAGCAGCAGCAGTGTAATAAGACATTATCGATTTAAACTTGGGGAAATTCATTCATCACTGTACAACTCAAGCTTGCCAAGAAATTACTAGTCTTAACTTGGAGAACTTGCCAGTGCTTTTTGTTGAGCTTGGCAAATTTTTGAAAGACTATTATTTAATCAAGATTATCACACATAATGTCCAAAAAAGTAATAAATGATTCAACCAATCAATCTTTTAACACTGCAAATTAAGTTATTCTGATCAACATCCCACTGTGACTGAATTTGTTACATAAAAATCACAAATGTACTAATAAAGTGCAGAGCGTATTAAACACACCATTAACACGAGGTTAACACCGAAGACAACAAATATAGCAGCCAGCTGAGAGACGGCAAGTTTGCAAATGAATATCTGGCAAGATGCCTTCGAGCAAAAACTGTCTGGAGAGGTTATCATCAGATGGTTGAAGTAAGAGAGGCTCAAAACTGCATTTAGGGAGGCAGAGAACTCCAGTCGACACTGTGGCCATGACTGCTCATTCACTCGGGGGTAAAAGTCCAGCAAGAGCCAATAAATACACTCTTTAAAAGACAAGAGACGGCGACAGACTCTACACTGAGAATAACACCCGAGCAGCATCACTTGACAAACACACATAAGGCAAGAAAAGATGGCAAAGAGCTGCAATGAAGTAGGATTATTTACCACTGGTGAACGGGTGACTAACGGGTGAGTTGGTTGACACCATTCACTCCCTTTGGTTACTGAGACGATTAAACCAGTTTAGTCAAGGTGTCATTGCAGGACACGCGTCTGCTCAAACCGACGGCAGAAACGTGTCACTTTCAAAATTGCAAAACAGAAAGATCTGCCATGGCAATTAAGATCTGCATGGCGACGATTGGCTTGGTTGAATGATGCTGAGTCATTCCGATTATTCCCATCTAAATGACCATCAATCAGATGACCCACAGACCATGGTAGGAGGATGTCTCCTTAATTACTGCCAGCCACTGAGGTGCACCGACACCGAGCTGCACCAGAGCACAGCTATAGGGCCCCGGGCTGCCAACCCGTATGCACAGTATGCAGCCGGTCCACATGACATGATGAGACACTCCACGGCAGGTAAGCGAGGGGTCAGCAGTGTTATTACTCAGTCTGGCTATGCACTTAAATACATGATATGGCACTGAAGCAGTCCAGTATAAGAGTATGCATGCATATAGCTAGCTAGCGCTCTCTCTCTCTCTCTCTCTCTCTCTCTCTATATATATATATATATATATATATATATATATATATATATAGATAGATATAGATATAGATATAGATATATAGATATAGATATAGATATACATAGTATGCACTGCAGCATATAACCTGTAGCCTGGGGTGCTCACGCCTGTCTGGGTGGGGGGGTGGTGGGGGCATCACCATCAGCTCAGTGATGGGACACAGGTATCCTCCACTGCACTAATGAGGGCACTGCATCCCACTGGCTGTCAAGGGGAAGTGCTGTACTGTATGTCTGTGTATATATGCGCAGGTATATGCAGATACCTGTGACCCATCACTGATCTCTGACAGCCCAGTGATGGTGGCCTGTCCCCCCGCACCCCGCGTTATCTGCTGCAGTGCATCCTCCCAGTGCATTCAGGTGTCAAAACATATCGCCCTCTGCACTGGCTTGTGACCAAAAAAAAAATGTGGTCTCGTCTGCACGTTAGAAAAACAGCAAAGCCGCCTGGGGCGAGCTTAATCTTAACACTGGTTTGCATGCTCGAAATACACCATTACCCCCCCTTACCCAACCCAACCCCTCGAAACTCGCACTGTATCTTTAAAAGAAAAGGCCCGACAACTTAACAGCAAAAAAACTTTGTTGAAGACAGGCCTGAGCAAGACACCTCGGCCTCCCGCGTCTTGGTAGAAGAGGTGGGTTACGCGCTGTGTATAAGGGGGTAGCCTGGATCAGGGATTTGCAGACCCCGGGCTAACATGGCCTGGTGTAGCCCCTACTCCTTTATGCGTCTCTTTCCCCCATTCTCTCCATCCTCCTCCTTCTCCTCCACCCCTCTCTCTCTCGACGCCATCTGTTTGTGGCATGAGAGAATGTGGAAGTAAAAAAAAAAAAGAGAAAGAAAAGACGACATTTTGACTGTAGTTGCTGACCTACATCGACCGATTTGTTTTCAGTACAGCGTTGCAAGAAGAAGAAGAAGAAAAGAAGAAGCGCACCGACGGACAGCCGTGTGAAATGCAAGGCGGTTACATCGCCAGACATTACGCGCATACATTTTGTCGCCTGGTCAGGAGGAATTTAATAAGTTACGGTTGAAACACTCCTCCGCCTCGCCGGGCCGGACAAGTCAACGCTCCGGCGGCGGCACACACAACATTACATTCTTTCTTATCACCGTCCAAAGGAAGAGAAGCGTAAAAAAGCAAAATCGGGACTCACCTGATTCCAAAATCGGTTTATGGTGGCGGCGTGATTGTGGATTAATTTCAACGTGGGAACGAAAAAAAAAGACCCAGTTAGAGCGGCGGGTCCCCGTTGTGTGTAGCAGGAAGGAGGGAAGGGAAGGCGAGAGGGGCTGACGTGAATGAATAAACAACTGAGCTCCTCCTCAACGCCACAAGTAAACGCGGAATGTGGCTGACTTGGTGGAATTCACCAGCAGCCATTAGACGTGCTCTTTACGCGCGCTGTTATCAATGAACGCCGACGCTTTAAACGAGCTTTACGACCTTTCATGCCGACTGTTACAGCGCGTCTGTCTATGCCATCGTTTTTTTCAGACCACTTTTTAGATAATCCGGTTGACAATTATGCAAATGTGTAATTTCATTTTGAAATTAAGAAAAAGCTCGGAGTCATTTTTTTTTTTTTTTTTTTTTACTGTAAAACATATTTTATATGATGTTAACAAAAGAAATCACCAGGGGGCGCTATTTCTGCATCCTAACATCAGGGCTGAATTTGGCATGATGACTAAACCTCCAGACATAAAACATATTAAATGCTTAATTTGCTTTGAATGATAATCATTTTCCTCACAGGGGTTATTCAATACACTTTAATCCCATTCAAAATTGATAAACTACTCAGAAATTACTTTCTACTCCTCCCTCATCGGAAAATCCACAATCTATTAATGCAACGTTTAAATGCTAGACGCAACTGAAAAGTCCATTCACCAGGGGCTTCATGTTTCCACATGACCTTAGTATAAATTGTATATGGAACAAGTAAAGTTACAATATGCAAAACATATATTTTTCGGTTTTAATGGAGGTGCACATTAAAAAAAAACCTTAACACTAACAAATATAACGGTTTGTTTGTGGGAACCAGCTGTTTGAGTCTCCTTAATGCGACATTGTCAACACATTTTTTTTATCCTCACAATGTGAGTGATACAGGCACACAAACAATTATAACACCAGAATTATAAAAACATTGAGACAATAACTAATTTACGTTCTATAATTGCGATTCTAAACCTATGTCAGAGGAAAGCTGCCAACTATATATTTTGGCTATTTAGTATGGCAAGATTACAACGTAAGTAACAGATCTCATCAGATCTCACCAGACATTCTTTTTTGTCTGTTTAAATGTGCAAAAACTTGAAGAATTAAAATAAGAATCTAGCCTTGTGGTGTACCCAAATGCCTCATGCCCCCCTTAATCAAATCAAACGCAGTTATTTTCAGTCATGGATGATGTTTTGATTGACTGGATCTGGAAACAGCATTTTCAGTAAAAGCATTGAGACTGTGCTGCAATGATTCTTATCCTGAGAGAGAAACACAACTCCGACACCAGAGGGCACAAGCACTCCACTGAACTTGTGTGACCCAGCATTAAAATGTCTTTACAGTGTCCACATGATTCATCATGTCTGATATGATCCCTCAGTTAATGAATTGCTATTAATGTGGTAATAACCACATCGGTGTTCCTCATATAAACTGTCAGAGGAGATCAAAGCGGCTTCACCACTCAGTTTTACAAGCTGAATGGAAATGATAGTCCGATTGATTGAGTTACTTTCTTGCTTGTAGATAGAAAACAACGGTTTTAAAGGATACAGATGTGTTCCGTGGGTCCTAACTGTGCCTTCCAGTCCTGTTGTGCTGGGTCTGATCAGTCAACAGGGCCCAAGCACCCCTGCAGCCTGTGATTATCCAGTGTTATTGACAGCACATGCTCTTTTAAATAAAGATGCTGCTGTGGTGCCCTTCAGTATTCAGGCCCATCAATACAAATGTGCTGTGAATTTAAATGGTTGCAGGTTGGTGGTCTCATGCTCGGGTTAAAACTGTGTCAGCGAAGTGAGATGAGTCTTTATTGATTGTTATACGTTACATGGTCGGAGGGAAACTCCACTTGTTTTCCCCCACAGGTAGGGAAAGGCAACCAGACAATGTGCAGGCGTTTGGGAAGCTCACCGGGTTATAAGTCATACTTCTGTCCATTTGAAGCCTGCTCATATCTTTCGTCCAAACATATGTCACTGTATGTCTTTCATCTGCGAGCAGAAATAAAAGGGATGTTCTCAGAACGACCTGAATGTGGGAGTTAATATGCAGCAAACGCTTTGACTTACATTAGCACATACTCCTTTTTTTGCTCTCTCCCCCCTATGCCTGCATATTAATATTCTAGTCTGGTACCGTTTGTTCATCATGATGCGCTACCGTGATAATTTGACTGCCTGCTTTTCGCATTGCAGAAATCTGTGCAGCGGAGTCTTTGAAAGTGGCTTAAAAAATGTTGTTCCTGTGGGTGGTTGATTTAACAGCAAGGCCTATCTCCTCCTCGCCTTCCTCCTCACTGCCCTGCCCGTCTAGACTGTGATTACCATCTGCTTCATCACTTTGGACAGTCCACCAGTGTTCTGTGTGCTCTCTCTCTCTCTCTCTCTCTCTCTCTCTCTCTCTCTCTCTCCCTCCCTCCCTCTCTCACACACAAACACAAGCAGCCAACACAATAAAGTAAGACACTAAAGCAGATTCTTGTCAGACCTATTTGCCAATAAATCCAGTATCCTTGTATTCAAAGTCCACTTATTAATAAATCATACAGCATTAGAGGCCGGTGTCCATCCTGTACGTATAGTATTTTCTAGACTGATGCAAGATGATTGTGTGATTGCATTTGTTTCTCATGGATGAGGAACATGTTGCACAATGATTAATCAGAACCAGATATACACTTAAAGGAAAAATATATCAGAGGGAGAATTTGCCATGTGCTACTTGTTATGGCCTGAGCGAGCTGAGACCTGTTTTGTGATGAGCCAGTGATGATGTCATCTTAAAGCCAATTATATAACAGGTTATTGACTGTAAGAAGAAGAAGAAGAGATTGAGACACATAATCACAGGGAATTGGGCAGGTTTGTGCAGCATACCTGAACTATAACACAAGGAAGTTTACTTCTAATGATTGCACATTGCACACTTTTATAACCCACAAACTCACTTGATGCCACTGATAATAGAGGAGCCCACTTTAGTCTCTTAATTACATAACAGATCGGAGCCTTGATTCACGTCTTGAGACCAGGCTCACAAATATTTGTATGATAATCTTCTAAGTATACTGGCTTGGCTGTGGACTCCATATCTTTTCTTCATGATTCTAAAGAAATTCATCTTTGCGATTGAAATAGAAATACAGTCGTTCTTGTCCGTTAATTCGGCTTCACCGACACGTCAGTTCATGTCATGTTTAATTACAAAAGTTTGAGAGGGCATAGAAAGAGGCCAGTGTGTTCAATTTGTTACACATAGTGGATTTCACCTGTGGGCTGCCATGTGTTTGTCAGTGTAGCGCTCCTTTCCCCCCCATTTTCCTTGACAGCGTGTTTTTATTGGGGTGTAACAGCATTACCTCATTCGTCCTCTGACAGTTTGCTCGCAGCTTTCAGTGCTTTCCAGAGATGTACAGGCAGGGGCGTGTTGGGGCGAAGTGAAGGTCACATGTTCAAATTCATACCAAATCCCCAGAGAATGTACAGCCTGTTGCATAAGACCAAAGAAATATCCTGTGTTGTCGTGAAGAATTTCAAAGAAAGAGCATTCTTTCTATTTTTTGGGACAGCATACCAGCACAGATGTGGAAATCAGCTGCAAATGTTAGAAACCTAGCCCAAACCTAAATGAATATCTCGCCTCTTATGGATGCTCTTTTCCAAAATGCTAAAAACTTGTAGAGCATTGACTAGAAGTTTGTGAAGCACATTCCACAGGATTGTCGGAAAAACACGTGAACCATGATAGCAGTGTGAATGCCACAGTGGAGTCTCAAGACTACCACTCCAGCGAGGAGGTTTAATATAGCCGAGGTCGCTCTCACCCCTTGATGAGAGAAGGGTAATTAACACGGGGGCTATCCTCTTCTGGTGACATACTGCCCCCCACAGCCCACTGGACCCACTCCATGTGCCTATTTCAGGACACACAGCTCCGGTTAGGGTTTGTTCAGGAGTGTACTGTGTCACATATAGAGGCGTTTGCAGACAGACTGTCCACAGACAGACAGACAAGGAAAGGGTGAGACGTCTTTATTGACAACTGGGTAATAACCTCAACACATGCAGCATGTTGTGGAGGTCTGCTACCATGCAGCTCTCTTGCACAATTCATCTCAACTGAACCAGTTCCCTTGTGGATGCTGTATTTGCACCATTTGAATAAAAATAAAACAAAACAAAACACTTGAAGACAGACTCAGAGAAGTTCATTGGAATCATCTATGCAGTTAAAAGTGAGAGCTGTATGACGGCTGCAGACCGCATTAAACTCCCACGTCGTCTCGAGATGAATAACACTTGAGGATTAATATATCTGAACATTCTTTTGAATACCGCACTTGATTTGATTACTTGAGTGCATGAAGTATAGCCTACCTGGCTCATGATTCTTCAGCAGCCAACTTTAAAGTAAGGTTACATCATTCACCAGGTAAGAGAAGTCAAATTATGCTCATGTATGGAGAAATACAGTCTACAGTATATAATACAGCATGTGCGAAACTTGGAGAAGGAGATGCTCAAAGAATTTAAACACAGGTGTTGTGATAGACTACTCACAATATAAAGAATATTACAACAGGCCCTTTATATTGTTTTTTTTAATGAACGACCAGATTTGTGTAATTCAGAGTATCAGATATTCCAATCCGTGTCCTTTAACATTCTCTTCTAGTAGACATGTGTGCTACAGGTGTACCTACACCGAAACATCCCACCATGCATCACCCTTTCAGGTTTCACGAAAGAGCAGTGGGGATATAACAGCTACCTTCGGAGCTCTCTGTTCAGTGAACAAAGACACTGAACAAATTGAACAAGCAGCATTCCGGTCACTAATTGGTCCCTCTAAGACGATCTGTTGTACCTCAGATCTAAAGGTCTCAGTGCAATATCCTCACATTCACACCTACAGGCAATTTGGAGTCTTCAATTAACCTATCCCCATCCTGCATGTCTTTGGACTGTGGGAGGAAGCCAGAGAAACCAGAGAGAACCCACACTCACATGGACCCTCTCTCTGTGAGGCGACAGTGCAACCCCACTACACCACCGTGCAGCCCCATCAATGTGGGTATTTTCCCAAATTAATAAATAAATAAAAGTACTTGTAGTAATCTGTGTTGTGTAACATTATTTTTCATGCAACAACTCCTGGTTGACAACTGTGGTAACAACAAAGGCAGTTTATTACGACTCATTACAGAGCTTGTCCTGTTGCTTTTCACATTAAAAGTTCTCGCTCTTAAAGCAACACTTAATGAGTTTTCCTGTTCAGTCCCCCTACAGGTTGGAAGCGGAATTGTCCATTACTGCCGTCGGAAATAATTTAGCCTACCGCAGCCTACCGTCGCATGCACGTTATTTGTTTGTATGCAGAACTGGCTCTGGAAATGATGAACGATTTGAACGATGTCCAGTGACAAGGTAGAGTAGCTAAAGCCTTAGCTAAGATTAGCATTAGCCATAGCAATAGTAACTAACGCTATGGCTAATGTTGGCTAATTTTATTAGCACAATAGCTAACGCCTTAGCTAACATGAGCCAATAAAATAATTGACAATGTATTGTACACAGATGCACACTGTTGGAAAAAAAAGATTACTGGTATTATTTACAAGTCCAGCAGCAACAAAGCCAAGTCACCATCCATCTAGCATTTTGTAGCCTCCTTCAGCTCTCGCCAACGAGTGTGAACCGGTCCGATATTCAGCTTTTTCTTTGTCATGCTCCCTGTAAGAGCAGATTTGTTAAGTAGTGTGTGTGTGTGTGTCATGGTCTGACTGTGATTGGTGGGTCAGTCTATATAGGGTAGGAACCTTTGAGGGTTCATCAGGTGTTTTCCAACCGGAATGGGGAAACAGTTTTTGACCGCGACACTGCGTGCGGATGAATGGATGGATGTACGTGTAGGGATGGTGTGATTTAAAGCATACGATGTCAAAATAAATGGACTTGTTTGCATCAGAACAGAAAGGCCGGACTCTCATTCATTTATCATGGAAACGTAAGAAGCGCGTCCATTAGGTTTCCCGTTGAAATGCCTCAGTGGCTTAAAGCATTGGCTTAGCTTCTACAATCAAAGTCAAAAACTGTCTGAATGGTCGACAACAACTGCTGGAGTTTCAAGTTGGACTTTTGTCGCGTATTGGTGTTAAACGCGAAGAAGAAGTTTGAAGTTGGACTTCTGTTGCGTGGACGCGAAGAACAGAGAGCCAAGGCGGAGGCTTTGTGTGATGGTCGGCGCATCAGCTGATCAGCTCACCTGTTGATCAGGACGCCGGTGAGCTGAGCCGCGGGCGAGGAGACGTCGGTGAGCTGAGCCACACGGGCGAAGAGACGCCAGCCAGCAGTGGACCGCGTGGAGGAGCGGGCTAGGAGACGCCGGTGAGCTGAGCCACGGGCAAAGAGGCGCCGGTGAGCTGAGCCGCGGGCGAGGAGACGTCGGAGAGCTGAGGAGCGGGCGAGGAGGCGCCGGTGAGCTGAGGAGCGAGCGAGGAGACGTCGGTGAGCCGAGGACCGCGGAAGGAGCGGGCGAGGAGACGTCGGTGAGCCGAGGACCGCGGAAGGAGCGGGCGAGGAGACGTCGGTGAGCCGAGGACCGCGGAAGGAGCGGGCGAGGAGACGTCGGTGAGCTGAGCCGCGGGCGAGGAGACGCCAGCCAGCAGTGGACCGCGAGGAGGAGCGGGCGAGGAGGCGCCGATGAGGGCACCGAGGAACTTCGTATGGCCACAGCCTTAAATCTGCAGAAATAGCAGGTAAGGTAGCGCTACCACAAATAAAAGATGGCCATCTAAATCTAAAAGTGTGCACACAAGGCGTAAATCCAATGCATTGGTTGTTGAAGCGGAAAAACATTTGACTGGGTTGATCAACATGTTGTGGACTGTCGGACTTTAAATGGAGGACTTGGAGACTAACGTGGACACATCGTCGGGTGTCGGTGCGCCGGTTGCTGCCGACAAACCGGGCCCTAGGGCGGGCGGTAGCGACGCACGGACAAGCCAACGAGTGGTTAAACTTACTGTTAAAGGACTCGCAGACAAGCTCGACCGACTACAAAATGCTAGAAAGGTTAAACTAAACAAAGTGGGTGCTTTGAGGAAATCAATACAAGAGTCTATGCAAAACATTAAAATGTACTATGAGGTAAAAACATCTCTACATGGGTTTATGGAGCTGTGTGATGAAATAAGATGTTTGCATGATTCTTTAATGATTTTGTTGCCACAGGAGGAAAAAGAAAGGCAAGAGACACGGTTCAAGGCAAAAATGATGTTCAATGATGAATTTACTGATGAAGTTGAAATGTGGGTGAAATCAAATGAAAACCAGGTGTCTGAAACTGAAAATAATGGTGATAAAGGTGTTGAAAATTATGATATAAATCCAAACGACAGTGTTTCTAATGTGGGTAAAAATTCAAACAAAAGTGTCACAAGCAACAGGTCAAGCACTGCTTCCTCTGTAAAAATAAAGGCAACAGCAGAAAAAGCTGCAGTCATGGCTCGAATGGCAGCTTTAAAGGAACGACATGCACTGGAGGAACAAGAGCAAAAGATAAGAAGGAAAGGAACGGCTCGAATTGGAGACAGAACTCGCCGCATCTGATGCTATGTTAGCAGTTTTTCAAGCTATGGATGGACAAAGGCTCTCTCAGGCATCAACAAATGGGATGAATTCTTATTGTGAAAAGGGGAAAAGGAAACTGGCACAACAAACACTCAACCCATTGGCCAAGGAGTATGAGCCTGAAGCCTGTAAAACACAAAGGCAAGTGGATTGGTCAATGCAACAAAATCAATCCTCCATGGATATGCCAACAAACCACAATAAAAAATTGTCATCTGTGAAAACATCACAAGGTTTGCTGCATGATCAAACAACTGCTTGGGTGACACAAAACAGGAGACAACACTTGAAGCAAGGAGAAAATGATCAGACTCCACTTGGTGATATTGTGAGTATTATGTGCAAGCAAAATGAAATCACAGCCTCTTTGGTGAACCAGCAACGCCTGCTTTCTCTGCCACCACGTGACATACCTGTCTTTGAGGGAGATCCATTTCAATACAAGGCCTTCATAAAATCATTTGAACAAGGTGTGGAGGACAAAGCAAGTAAGGCTGACTGCTTGTACTACTTGGAACAGTTCACCAGAGGGCAACCAAAGGAATTAGTGCAAAGTTGTCAACACATGGATCCTGAACGTGGCTTCATTGTGGCTAAAGCTCTGCTTCAGGAACATTTTGGTAATGAGTACAAGATTGCTAATGCGTATATTGAAAAAGCTTTAACCTGGCCAGCGATAAAGTCAGAGGATGTTAAGTCTTTGCAAGCCTATGGTTTGTTTCTACGTGGATGCTGTAATGTGATGCAGCTTCCTCATATGCAGGAAATGGACATGCCAAGCAATATGAAAGCAGTGGTTTGTAAATTGCCATATAAATATCGGGAAAGGTGATATCATGGAAAAATATAATCAAAGGGCGCATTTTGTTGATGTTGTTGCATTTTTGGAGAAGCAAGTGAGGATCCTTTCTGATCCAATTTTTGGAAACATTGAACCACCTGTACCACAGAATGTAACGGCTTCAAAACCCTGTAACAAATTCAAAATGCAAACAAGATCATTCAGAGGGAAAGGAAGTAGTTTTGCCACTACAGTAATGCCTGTTAACCCATCTGAAGATAATGCTCACATAAGCAGTGCAACGAGACAGGACATTTCATATTGCTCTTGCTGTTCACATGCTCACCTCTTGGAGAAATGCCAACAGTTCCAACGTAAAAAGCACAGAGAGAAGATCTGCTTCCTAAAGGAAAAAGGAATATGCTTTGGTTGTTTAAAGGTGGGACACATAAGCCGTGACTGTAAGAAACGCTTGGTCTGTGAGGTTTGTGATCAGCAACATCCCACTGCACTTCATATCCCAAAGACCAATGCTGGTTTGCAACGACCATCGGAGCCACCTGAAGAAAATCCATCAACTTCTTCCCAGGTATGTGGACGCACAGGGGCCGGTAATGATCGTTGCATTCTCTCCATTGTCCCAGTGCAAGTTAAATCTACAAGAGGAAATGAAATCATTCAGACATATGCATTCTTGGATCCTGGGAGCACAGCCACATTTTGTTCTGAACACCTTATGCAGCGATTGAACATCACAGGAAAAAGAACACATTTTCTTTTGAAAACGATGGGACAGGAAAAGGTTGTTCCCACTTTTGCTATATCTGGAATGGAGGTTGCAGGTCTTGCAGGAAAAAGTTTTTACCCTTTGCCGGAAGTTCTCACACAGCGGGAGATGCCAGTCACTTCAGACAACATTGTCACTGCTGCGGATTTGGAAAGGTGGCCTTATTTGTCCAAGGTTCACATCTCGTCCATAAAGGCCAATGTGGACCTACTGATAGGAACCAATGCTCCCAGGTTACTGGAACCATGGGAAGTGGCGAACAGTTGTGGATCCGGTCCGTACGCTATAAGAACAGTGTTGGGCTGGGTTATTAATGGGCCTTTAAATGGAAACTGCAGTAATGATGACATGAAGCGTTCCTCTGTTGTGGTGAATCGAATTTCAGTGTCTAATTTGGAAGTCTTGCTGAACAATTAGTATAAGCATGATTTTAATGAACGGCCTTCAGAGGACAAGGAGATGTCTAGAGAAGACATGAAGTTCATGGAGATTATGGAAACCTTTGCAACTCTACAGGAAGGGAGATACTGCCTTAAGTTGCCCTTCAGGAGACCAGATGCTCACCTGCCAAACAGCTTTAAGGTAGCAAAGCAAAGGATACTTGGACTCAAGAAGAGGTTTATGAGTAACCCGGAATTTCATAGAGAATATTCAAGTTGTCTAAATGATGTCATTAAAAGGGGCTATGCAGAAAGGGTGCCTCTGGAACAGTCACAAGGGAGACCAGGCAAAGTGTGGTACATACCCCACCACGGTGTTTATCATCCCAAAAAAGGTTCTCTGCGAGTGGTGTTTGATGGTGGAGCCACATATCAAGGCACGTCATTGAACGGTGAACTATTGCAAGGGCCAAATCTTACCAGTTCACTGCTTGGAGTCCTCACTCGTTTCAGGAAGGAACCTGTGGCCTGTATGGGTGACATCCAGGCGATGTTTTATCAGGTGAAGGTGGCAGAAGAAGACAGAGACTTCCTGCGCTTTCTCTGGTGGCCGGATGGAGATCTCAGCAAAGAACTAGCAGGCTACAGGATGACGTGCACATGTTTGGGGCCGTGTCCTCACCCAGTTGCGCTAGTTATGCGCTAAGGAAAACTGCTGAAGATAATAGCTCTGATTTTTCTGCAGAAACTGTTCAAGCTGTTAAACAAAACTTTTATGTGGATGACTGTTTGCTGAGTTTGAGCTCTGAGGAGGCAGCAAAGCAACGAGTCAAAGATCTCAGTTCTCTATGTAAGAGAGGTGGATTTGTCTTGGAGAAGTGGGTGAGTAACAGTCGTTCAGTGCTGCAGAGCATTGCTGAAGACCAGAGGGCAAAGGATCTAAAAGAGCTGGATTTGGACAGAGACAAACTTCCCATTGAGAGAGCTTTGGGTCTGCTCTGGTGTGTCGAGTCAGACTCATTTAAATTCAAGATGGAAGTCAAACAGCAGTCTCTAACCCGACGGGGGATGTTGTCTACAACCAGCTCTGTATATGATCCTCTGGGATTTCTGTCGCCAGTAACTCTGTCTGCTAAGATGCTACAACAGGAGCTCTGCAGAAGAAATTGTCGATGGGATGATTCAATACCACCAGACATCTTGCAGCAATGGGAAGTGTGGTTACAGGACGTCACGCTATTGTCATCATTTAAAGCTGAACGCTGTTTAAAGCCAGAAAACTTTGGTGACCCCATATGTAGCCAACTTCATCACTTTGCAGATGCCAGCAAAGATGGCTATGGCACTGTAAGTTACATCAGGCTGAAGAACTCCAGAGGGGAGCATCATGTTACATTCCTTTTGGGCAAAGCCAGAGTCACACCTTTAAAGGCTGTAACAATCCCAAGATTGGAACTGACTGCTGCCGTCCTAGCTGCCAGAGTGGATGCCATGCTAAAGGCCGAGCTTCAAATCCAGCTGGATGAGTCTGTGTTTTGGACGGACAGTACATCAGTGTTGAAATATATCAATAATGAGGATAGGCGGTTCCACACGTTTGTGGCAAATCGGATCTCAGCCATACGAGAAATCTCAAGCCCTGCTCAATGGAGGCACATTGGCACCAAAGACAATCCGGCAGATGCTGCATCACGGGGGATGAAGGTATCGGACTTTCTACAAAATAAAAGCTGGCTGGAGGGACCCAGCTTTCTCTGGAAGGCTGAGACAGATTGGCCAGTAAGTAATCATGATGTCAGGATGGATTCTGAGGATCCGGAGGTCAGGAAGGATGCCTATGTGAATGCCACTGTTTATGATGCATTGAATGCCACAGACCATCTCATTATTTACTTTTCATGTTGGAGAAGACTTAAAGTGGCAGTGGCTTGGTTCCTGAGGTTGAAAGGTCATCTGTTGGAGCTCAGTCGTCAACGAAAGGCCTCTGGACCACAGACTGGTCAAGTGGGAGGAAAAAAGGCTACTGTTAAACAGCAGAGAAGTGTCCTGACACCGAAGGATTTGGAGGAGGCTGAACTAGCTGTCATTGGCTACTGTCAGCAGCAAAGGTTTGCAACTGAAATTTCCTCACTGTCGTCTGAGAAGCGCACAGTAAGCAGACAAAGTTCCATTTACAAACTGGATCCCATTTTGGAAAATGGACTCTTAAGAGTGGGAGGGAGATTAAGCAAAGGAGCGATGCCGTCAGAGGAAAAACATCCCCTCATCCTTTCGAAGGAGCAGCATATCTCCAAGCTTCTTCTCAGAAACATGCACCAACTGCTGGGACACAGTGGGCGAAACCATACATTATCTACACTCAGGAGGAAATACTGGATAACTAATGCCAATGCGGCCGTGAGGAAGATCATATCCCAGTGCAGTTATTGCAGACGCCTTAATGGCAGGGCCATGGAACAGAAGATGGCGGATCTTCCTAAGGAGAGAATTGTTCCAGATCTGCCTCCATTCACAAATGTTGGCGTTGATTATTTTGGACCTGTGGGGATAAAAAGAGGGAGAGCGACTTGCAAGAGGTATGGAGTGTTATTTACCTGTATGGCCAGCCGAGCAGTTCATCTAGAGGTGGCAAATTCACTGGAAACAGACGCTTGCATTAATGCAATACGACGCTTTATCAGTAGGAGAGGTCAGGTCATTCACATTAGATCCGACAATGGAACCAATTTTATTGGAGCTGAGAGAGAACTACGTGCAGCTGTTGGGGAGCTGAATCATGAGCGCATTCAAGGAGCTTTAATTTCAGCAGGAGTTAAATGGAGCTTCAATCCTCCGGCTGGGTCTCATCATGGCGGAGTTTGGGAACGCATGATACGCACAGTCAGGCGTGTTCTCAACTCAGTTTTACACCAGCAGACACTTGATGATGACGGGCTTCACACTGTTATGTGTGAGGTTGAAGCCATTCTCAATGATCGTCCAATAACACAGCTGTCTGACGACCCAAATGACTTGGAAGCGCTCACTCCCAACCATCTTCTTCTTCTGAAGGGAAAACCAGCCTTACCACCGGGACTTTTCAAATCTTCTGACATGTATGTGAAGCGGCGCTGGAGACAAGCTCAGTACATTTCAGATTTGTTCTGGAAGCGTTGGATCCGGGAATATCTGCCCCTATTGCAAGAAAGACAGAAGTGGAATCAGAAGAAACAGAGTCTGGCTGTCGGAGATGTTGTTGTCATTATGGATCCCTCAGCCCCTCGTGGCTCCTGGTGTCTTGGGAAAGTGTTGGAGATTTTTCCTGATGCAAAAGGCATGGTCCGTTCTGTGAAGCTACGGACTAAAAATAATGTTATTGAGAGACCTGTGACTAAACTTTGTCTGATACAAGAAGTCTAAATTTTGCATTTTCATACGTCATGCTCTTATTATTATTGTCTGTATTGAATTGCCATGTCTGCCGGCCATGACAATTAGGGGCCGGAGTGTAAGAGCAGATTTGTTAAGTAGTGTGTGTGTGTGTCATGGTCTGACTGTGATTGGTGGGTCAGTCTATATAGGGTAGGAACCTTTGAGGGTTCATCAGGTGTTTTCCAACCGGAATGGGGAAACAGTTTTTGACCGCTACACTGCGTGCGGATGAATGGATGGATGTACGTGTAGGGATGGTGTGATTTAAAGCATACGATGTCAAAATAAATGGACTTGTTTGCATCGGAACAGAAAGGCCGGACTCTCATTCATTTATCATGGAAACGTAAGAAGCGCGTCCATTAGGTTTCCCGTTGAAATGCCTCAGTGGCTTAAAGCATTGGCTTAGCCTCTACACTCCCGTTTTCTTTCCTTCGCCTCATCGGACATTATACTCCTCCTTTTCTTTGTAGGCTCTGCCATGACACCAATTTGAAAACTACCTAGCTGCAAGGTATCTTCCACGCACCTGCCGGGTGTTCTCCCACTGATCTCTACGCAGAGCCTCCACCTACCGGCTTTTGTAACGCTTGCCGTAAAGCAGGTCAAATTTGTAGTCTCATTAGAACTACAAAACCGCTACCCGACGAGGCAAAGTTACATAGTGCGGTTACAGCCGATAGAGGGCCGCAGAGCGAACACAGTTTTGAGGTGATGAACCACTGAAACTATTTTAGAAACATTATTTTAAGGCACTAAAAACTCTTTAGTGTTGCTTTAATGTGAAGTAGCAGCAGTAACTTACAGTTCGGACACGATGCAGACAGAGTAAACAGTAAACAGTGAGGCTGTTATTATGCTGGATTACATCCTGCATATTTTTTCTTCCTGTGAATCCCTCTTGCATTTGAAAGGAATGTAAATCCAGCACAGGAATGGTGGAGTCTCACATGCAGTATAAGAAATGACTTCTTGGAAATCTAAAGGACTTAATTAGCAAGAATTGTTATTTGACTCTAAATGTTGTTGTTGTACTTTGCTTCTTGACAGACCGGCGGTGCTCAGCATTGTAGCTCATGTTGGTGTTTCCTTCTCACATGTTGGAAATGTGTTCACGTCTGTGAAGGATATCCTCATTAATACGGAGCTGGAAATGGCACCGACCCCTCAAGTTTCCTTGAAAGCAGCACTTTTAATCAGCATGGAAACCAGCCCACCAAACACTTCTGGTCATTTTTCAATTCTTTCAACACCAGAATGAACCTGTTCAGAACCACATGGACCCCATTCCTGCTTCAATATAACAACATCTGTCACAGCGTTGAGAATTATTGCGAATCAAAAATACTAAGACATTTTAAATTATGTACGATGATTTAAAAGATGTACTCATACTACCATATAAAACATGGAGATCAATGAATAAAACAGATAATGGCATGTGACTCGACATTTTTTCATGCCCACAAAAATTGATGGGGTTGTCTTATTTTGTAGTTTGTCAGTGTGTATAGGCACTACCAAGTACCACAATATATACTATATATAAATATATGAATATGTGCACAAGCAATGAAAAAGTAAGGTTTTCATGATATGTCACCTTTATTGTGCAGTATTAAACTTTTTTTTAATGTAGCATAAAACAAAAAATGGCACATTTGTTGCTCCTTGTCAGGCGGACAACTTGCAAGATGCATACACCTCCCTAAAAGCAGCGAGCAGCTTTTATGTCAGCGAGCAATCTCATTCATATGGGAGAAAAGACATTTCAGTGTTGGTCAGCTCCAATGCAAAGCTTTGATACATATGATTTGGTGGATGGGAGGATGTAAGACATGCACCTGTTCGGGGGTTTCTCCCTTGTTCCTGTTTTGTAGCCTGAGGTGAGCGGCTTGCACAGGTGCTGCCTCTGTTTGATGTCAACACTCAGACTGGGGGAAATCCATCCACCTGTATCCATCTGAGTTACGGAAAACTTTCCCTCTTCTGAATCCACATGGGATTTTGAAGTATCTTTTGACATCAAGTGGGTCTTTGGCACACAACAGAGGAGATGGAGTTTTGAAACTGGGATGTTAACAGAAGGGTTTCTTCAGTGCAGGTGGCCTGAACGAAGGCTTCATGGACTTTATAGTCAGCCCCACACTGGCTAATCTACTCATGCATTGAGTTGATCAATCAATAAAATATTGACCATTTCTGTTTTTCCAGTGGTTCTCTTGTGGAAGGGAAAGCACACATAGGGTACTTAAAAGGTAACCTTGGTAACCCACGTTTTCATGTCTAACGGACTAATGGGGGCAACAATTTCTGAAAGTACTCCAGTATTGAGCGAGAGCTCTGTAGATGTAATCCTATCAAGGCAAGCTGGCACCGTCATGAATTTCCACTAAAAGTGCTTTTTTCTTCCACTGACAGGCTCAACTTCTTATTATGAGTGTATGACATTATGGAAAGAGCCTCACTCACACAGGAGACTCATTCTAAACTCTCGCAAAGTGACGTGTGGCCAGAAGATGGTGGAAACACAGAAGTACAGAAAGATTTAAATTTCAATGTTAAGGCTAAATATTAAGATCATTTCGACAATGTGGATGAGGTCTTTGAACTTGATATCCGTTCGTATTTGTTTGCACAGTATGCAGATGAAGAGAGCCCTTAAAAACTGAAGCGGGAGACTGATGTTCCTGTGGGTGCTGTGACCCTATGAGGCCAACAGAGGAAGAATGATGTAAAGAGTTAGGATCTGTTGCTGCCCGATATTCAGATTTCAGACCAGATTTAATAATAATTTCTCTCTCTGTAGGGTCTTTTCCACAATGTCGTCACTTATTATCACAGCCTCTCAGTGGCAAAAACAAGCACTTTTTATGGACATTTAAATGGCATTATCCCTCAATACTGAACAGATTACAAAAATTGTTGTCCCCATTAGTCACTTTGAAAAATCGGGTCAGGTTGAGTTAAAGTTACCCTTTTAACACATTTAGCCTAAAATAGGACTTGATACCAAACCAAGGAGGACATTGGTTCCTTAAAACAAAATATTAATTTAGGGCGTGAACTAAAACTAAAGTCATGTTGAGGAGTGTTACGATGTGTCACCTCAAAGCATGAACAACTTGTTTTCTCTTGATCTTTTCATCAAAAAGATCTGACAGCAAGATTGGAGGATTACCCACATAACATGACATTTTGTTTCTGGAAAGACGTGTTGTTGTTAAGCAATTCAACAGTAGTGTTTCAATACTTTTATTGTGCTGGTCTCTACAGTGGAAACCTCAAAATCTCAGCAAATAAAACCAAAGGAGGTAGGCGGGTAAAATTAAACTAAAAGCGAGCTTTAATGACAAAAGCTGTTTCAAAACTGACAGGGAACAAAAACTGAGCAAGCAGGCTGAGGGAATAGAAAGTGCAAAGGAAAAATGTATTAAAAAATTCATCTGAGAATAACCCACTAAAGGAAATCAAACAAAGAACAAACGCAAACACAGGACTGAGGGAGGCGACGGAAAGACACCTACTAAATACACAAGAAATTAACGAGGCAACCAGACACAGGTGTGCAGATATGAGGGCAGGCTGAATACTGATTGGTGCAGGTTGAGGCTAATGCAACACAGGTGAAACAGAAAAAAGGAGGGAAACCGACAAAGACCGGAAATCCAGCAAACACATGACTCTAGAAGCAGGGGAAAAAAACAGGAAATTAACTTAACTAAAAAAAGATCATGACATTTAAGGTCAAATAAATACCAACCTACATTCAGATTGGTTTTGAAAAGGAGCCTGTTTGTGTCCAGCTCTATATTGCTTCATAGCCGCAAGAGAAAAGCAGGTAAGAACATGTAACATGTCACAGAGGCCACATTTACCAAGTGGCTAAAAATAAGAGATGAGGCTTTGGGCTGACTGAATACAGCTGTACTTCATACTCAGGAGGTCTCAAGTGTCTGAAGGAAGGAAATTGCACAACCTGTTGATGCTATCATTCAGCTGTTATCAGAGAAAAACAACTCTTTGGGAAAAGCTTATTTTCATAGATTATTTCATCTTGCACATTCTAATTTGGCAATTTGGAGGTCCCTTGAGTTTTTAGCTTTGCAGTAGACTAGAAATGAAGGTTCTGTGAAAAGAATGGGAAAGACTAACTTTACCAGCTTACAACTATGAAATGCACATCAATTATGAGTCATCAACGCATGACACTGGCCAATGACTCATATGTCACTGAGGCACATTCTTGTGTGATAGTTTCACAAATGCTTTTATGCATCAATTATATCCCATCAGTCAACGGTTATCTGATGTTGAGGGGGTCAAAGGATGAGCCTGGGATGAAGCTTTAGTGCATCCTGTTAGCAGTGACTCACTTTAACACTGAAAGACCGATTGTATTCATTAAAGAGAGGCAACAGTCACTTCCCCTTGTGGGCAGTGATGGGTAATTCTTCTTCTCTCCTCTCAACGGTGCAATACAGGGGTTATCAACCCTTTGTAACTTAAAGGCCTCTTATGGTTCTTAAATAAATATCAGAGGACCCACTTCCCTAATAGTTGAGGAGAAAAAAGGATGACCACAATAAATATTCTGCTTACCTTGCTTCTGAGAGATAAATGATATCAAGTAAATTGTAATGTAATCAGGGTCATATTTCCTCACCACACACTTTGTTTACTGCTGCAGGGTCATTTTTTCATTTCAAAAACACATTTGCCTCGACCTGATGATTTGTTGTGATTGGCATGGCGATATTTAAATTGTAACTATTACACAATACCTCTGCAGCCCACTAGATGGCACTCTGAGGCCCACCAGTGGGTTGCATTAAGAAAGTAAACTGTATAAAATATGGATGTGGTCTCTGTGATGTCAGGCATTGGTTTCCTGAAGAGCAGTTGTGAAGTTCAAAATGGGTTGCTCCGGCTGTCACCGGCTGTCAAATCGAAAAATGGCCAAAGAGGTGAATCATCAGGGGAGCTGCAGCGGGCAGACAGCTAGCGGCGGGCTACCTGTGACACCCTCAGTTATTTAACCCTTAATATAAATTACATGGGTGAGTTATTTAACAATTAAGCCCCCGTATAGTAGTCAGGTGATATAGAGATCAAACTTGTTTTTGCACCAGGCTGATTTATTTCTTCTAAGTTGTGCATTTTTACATGGGAGTCTATGGAAATTTTCTTGGTTTATTAGTCTGCCTCAAGTGGCCATTTGAGGGACTGCAGGTTATTGCTCTTCCACATTGGCCTAATTAGTCAGCCATGAAGGTGGCCCTGATTAAGGTTATTTAGTATAGTTTGATATGTATATTGCGGTTGCAGAATGGTATATTTTTATTTTGATGTAAATTCATGTTTGGAGCTGTATTCCAATTTTCGCCACAAGGGGCGCCTTCCCATTGAGACGGTGTTACCGCGGGTCGTCTCTGTCCAAGCAAGAGAAGGAGGCCGTCACCTGTTGCAGATCTCATCATTGTCCTGTTCTTTACAGGTTAATAATGGCTTAAACTGCGCATATGTGGTCAAAATAATGTTGTTACAGTGTTGTGATAAGTGACTGTCTGTGTTCATCAAGAATTGAGCGCCTCAAATGCAGTTTAGTTCATAGAGTAACCTGATGCTATCGGCGTGCTAGCTAGCTTAAACTTAAGAACACGTTATTTCTGCTACTGTCTTAGTTTAAGGCTCCTTTGTAATATTAACAGAGTGATAAGGTTTCTGTCAGATGTTTTGAGAGTGTTCTGAAATGTTTTGGATAATTGTTGTTAACATATAATAATGAGTCTCACTTGCTATATCATTTTGTTAGTAATAGTGTTAATAGCACTGCTTTTCCTGGTTTTCTGGTGTCATAATTGCAAATGTAGCAGCAAGCAGCTATGGAAAAAGTATTATTTTTTCATTTATATATGAAGGGTCAGAAAACACAAGTTTATTTTGAAAACTGAACTTTCATATGGTGTAGCTTTTAAGCCAGTTAAGGAGGAGAAATTTTAAGTGAATGATATTGTTTAAGTGCATATTTACTGAAAAAAATAGTCTGTCCAGAAGACTCGAGGGTTATTGCACGAAAGCATCCAGATATACAGGATGAATGACAACGCTGGGTTCGATGTATCCCAACAAGAGCAGTTTGGCTTAATTGTTTCCACAAAGGTCAAACCAAGATGAGCAGCTGCGACTGTTGAAGCCAGGTGCAACTAATCCTGTGAAGTGCCCGCACATGGCTTACTCAAACAGAACCCGAGATCGATCACTGATTCTTTGATGCAGATCCCAAATTCACCATGGCGACAATGACACGTGCGACGTACTTCTCAAACTGAGAACAAGCTTTGGATGGAGGCGTATGAGGAGGTCAAGCACCTCATAAGAAAGAAAGGAAATACAGCAAGTACTGCGGTTTATTTAACCAGATGATGTAATCTTGATACTGTACCAACAGGTACAGTGGCTGAGGAGGAACATACACACACAATAGCGCTCCAAGCACTATATCAATATACCCTTTACTGAACTTATGAACAGCTTCATGAACCAAATAGTAACTGTGAAAATGACTATCACATGTAGAATTTAACAAAATGTATGAATATAGGCTGAATTAATGTAAAATAATGGTCACAATGTTTAAATAATGACGGTATTTCACTGGATGCCAATATGTAATGAGCAGTGGAATACTTGTAATGAACACATTGGTTACCACAGGGTAAATCTCCATGGTGACTTATGCCATAACATATTCAACATGGTTCCATGCAACCGGATCAACTTCAGCCAGGATGACTGGGAAATCCTGGCTTAATCCCCTATCTACGTTTTGTGCAATAGCCCTCCGTCCCTATGAAGGGCTCCGTGGATGTGGTTGGCTCCAGCTGCAGGAAAGAGGGAGGTGAGGGGGAGGCTCATGATTGGCACAGCTGGTCCTCGTTGTCTAATCATTCTCTCCCTTTTAATGTAAAGTAGTCGTGTGCTGGAGCCCGTATGGCTGACACACACACACACGCGCACGCACACACACACGCGCACGCACGCACGCACGCATGCACGCACGCACGCATGCACGCAGAGAGGTGCACTGAAGAAGTTGTTCTTCAGAACTGGGAGTTTAAATGCAATTGGACCTTGTGTACCATGAAACCGGGCAACCAGAAGCACACAATCTACGATCAATTGAGCTGCGTCTTTGTGTTAAAAGTGTCTGTGATCAGTAGTGAATACATGTGTCACTGTGAGCAGCAGGCTGTCGCGTCTGTGTTGGTGCTGGGGTGATGGCAACGGTTTTGCTACATGCTTATTCTGAGCTAACGAAAACACAATAATGCTTAGTTTCAGGATTATTCGCTAATGAACGTTATCTTCCATTTCTGCTGGGCCTTTAAGACATTTAAGTCTCTAATTATCGCTGTGATGTTCAGTTTTAGTGAGGGCAGAGATGCTGTAAATGTCACTTTGTATGAAATGTGATTATAGTCGTGCAACAAGAGAACAGTTTCTGTGATACCCAATTTTCTTTTTCAGTGACTTTCAATAACAATGTTTTTTGCACTTTCTGGGCAAAGGACTTTTTTTTCAGAACAGCAGGTTTCCCCAAAGGAAGCTAATGAACCACACTTTTTTTTATGTGCTGTGCCATGTGGACCCAGATTTTAATTTATTCATTAATTCTCTTTATTGCCTAGAGGCCTGACTGATTCTACCTACAAAGACGCTGTACTGCACTGCCATAAATCACTCCAGTTAGGTTTTGTTCTACAGATGTCTGTTTTTCCATCTGTCCCATCAGACATTTGTCCATGCTGGTGTTGTGGCACATCCACATTTAAAGGCATCCAATAAGAACCAACTTTTTTTTAATGTGCAATCTTAAATTGCACTAACCAGTCCTTTTCTATATTAGCAATTAATCAATGTGTAAAAAATTAAAAGATACTCATAGGGCAGAATCCACAGGGGAATATATCACACCAATATGGTGTTTTTCCTTCAGTAGAGCTTTTTTTTAAAACTCTTTTAGACAGACAATGTTAATCCAGGCTAGCTGGTGAACATAGTGGAGTATATAGGAGCTAAAGTGACAGATATTTGTTTCCAAACCAGTACAGAGCTAAAAGGAGAATATTAGATTTATGTTCGTCATATAAACAAATTAATGCCCTTAAGAATGAGTTTCAAATTGTAAGCACTCACCAAAATGTAACGTTTTGCATTTCATATCGTCGTCATCAGACCAACCACACTGTGAACCATGAATAATTTTCACAAGTATAATGTATAACCCTACGCCTAACTGAGGAAGCAAACGTGTAAATTGGTGATTTTAGGGGTAGTTCAGGACCATTAGGCACAAAGTAAACAATAATAAATGATACAGTACAGGACATGACACATACTTCTTGAAAATGACTGTTTATTGTCAGAGCCCCCGTCATATATATTGCATCACATCCTTTGTTCCCCCTCTGGGATGACTCCATTCACATGTGCTGGGATGGGCTCGGCTCAGGCTGGACAGCGATGCTTCGCTCCTCAACAAGGTCAGAGCTCGACAGCGTAAGAGTGTGTTTGTTGTCTGCTCTCCTGGCTCTCCTTCTGTCTCTCTGTCTTTCTTCTCAGATGTGTCAGTCCATCAATGATTGATTGTCTCCCCCTAGGACTTGACTCATCTTTCACCTGCAGCCTGCCTCACAGCTGCTTGGTGAGCTCAGCAAAGGCCCATGTGCGTTGAAGACACAACTCCACGCACCACAAGCTACCTCAGAGGTTATGTGGTGTTTGGAGAGTCCGAAGACCGATGTATCACATATCTGTCTCTACATGAATCATCCCACATCCAGTAATCTCTCTCTCTCTCCCAGCTGAGTTTCTTCCTCTGTGTTGTTTTTTTTTCTTGTATAGATTGGGAGGAGATTCGGGAATGACACATCAGTCCAGATGCTAGCATTGCCTCTTTTTTTTTGCCATTGCCTTGTATGAGAATCAATGCTATTATTCACTATATGTCCCACCCTTATTGAAATTCCCAGGAGTAAAGAAATTAAAAAAAAGGCACTTTTCAGCTGCAGAAGCTATAATTCCATGTTGTCAGAGCTCATTGTGTTGCAGGCGCTGCATCTGCTCTCATCTTGTATTGTCTATTGATGGTGTGGGAGCGGCAGGCGCCTCGACGGGCACATTTATGTAGCTTCACAAACTGGCAAATGTGCATTTCCCTACACATGGATCAGCTTTATTCTGGAAGCCAAAGGTGAGGAAAGCTGAAATACACATGTTTATCCTCTTTGGCAACGTTTATGCCAACGCTCAACCCCGCAGCGCCCACAGGAACATATTCATGCAAATATGATGAGCAGGTCGTAAACTATTGTTTTGTTTATTTGGCCTTTCTTCTTCTTCGTTGGTTTAGGGAGGCGATAATGCGTGCAGGAATTTTTAAACCAAATCCTTGCTTTAAACAGACCTTTCAAACATGTGAATGCTATTAAATACTATTTGTATCTCAACTTGATACAATGCCCAGAGCTAATATGTTGTGGTTGTTGTTGCATTAAACGGGAGGTCCACCAACTTGTCTGTTTACAGGTCTTGGGCAGGACTTCTGCATATGAAAACAATACATCGCCGCATTGATGTCACTTGATGTGGAGTTAGAAAGAAGTGACCAGAGCTCTGTTGCCCACTCCTTGTCTCTTTTATTTTATTACCTTACTTGATGCCGTCCCACTGTTCAGCATTGTTTCTCCAATGTGCATTTAGGGGTACTTTGGAGTTTTCCTGACAATAACATGTAACAAAACAGCAAATTGCTATACTGGAACAAGACAAACAAGCATCGACAATGCATATGAATTGAATGACTGTTCTACATGGCTGGTCTTGAATCAATCGCTGACACAATCCTAAAGTCCAACTGGGAAGAAATGTGCTCTGAGTGCTTGCAGTCAAAAACAAAATAAAACACTGCTTCACATTCCCTCTACACATTTCATTTTAGTGTTTGTCAGAACAACATGTTCCTCTTTGTATCCTCATAGTCTGTTGCACGTACAAGTGGAATAAGGGGGAACAAGAAAAGTAATCTATTACAAAATTACATTTTATTAAACAAAATTGTGGCTAGTGGTGATGCCAGCCGTGTGTCATGTTTTATGATCTGCACTTTAAGGTTGCTGTCTCAGACGGAACATTTTAATTTGCAGCAAGATGTTTTTCTTGAAGTGAAATTTAAAATAATAATAAAAATATCTCTGTTCATTATACATCCCGCCTCCTCTGCCAAATATAACATTAATCACATGCTTTCCTTGTGTACATATGTACAGACAGAGGAAAGGGCCAAACCAAAGGAATTTGCTAGATGTTGACAGTGTTTTTAATTTACTGCATCAAACCAAAGTTCTATTGTAATTATATTTAACTCAAGTACATAAAAAGTAAAAAATAAACTGATTTCACTTGCACATAAATCCCAAGCTGCTGATACACTTCATTTATCTGTGACATCTGAAACCATAGTGGAGGAAGTCATCTCGCCAGCATCAACAAGGAGGTTAAGCAGTACACCTTTTTTTGCCATATATAATTTGTGGGGGAAAAATGTGCTGGCAATGATAACTGATTATCATATTGGTTAGGAAATGTCTCTAGATGGCTTTCACGCTGTTATATTTAATAATAAATACATCTATATTGTTGACATTATATTGAGCATTTAAAGTGGAAATATTCCACCAAATGTCAATATTAAATTGAGGGGGAAAAAGTCCCATCTGTCACAAAACTGAACACACAATAGCTTTGTGTTGCATATGCAAACCGAGAGCAGCCAGAATCTGTTCTCATTTAGCCAGGAGGAAGTTGACCTCATCAACATGAGAATCGTCAGATGGCTGACATCACCGCGGCACTAATAGTCCCCTTTTCACAAATCAAAGACTTTCCCTCTCCCCCCTGTTGGTGTGTTTAGTACTGAATATACGTGTGCGTATTCATCCCTGGACTGGCCCTCGCACAAAACACTATTGAGACGCATCAGGGGTGTCCGCCTCAGGCTCCCCTTCACATTAGTTACAATAAGACAATCAATTGCCGGTCCCTTCCCCTACAGTGCTGTGAATGGACGTCTGCCACCGCTTGTCAGGTCTTCTCGGTTCTTGGGAGTTTAATACCCTTAACATTTAACTAGGCCCAATGTGGCCAAGCTGACATTTGCACATGACGCTGACGGATTACACGCAGCCAATCACAGAGGGGCACAATGAGGTTTTCATGGTGCTTTGCCAATTGACTGGAAGATATACTGTATATGATCTCTCTTGTCATTGGTCACAAGTGGGGGAGTTGTGTTAAACACGTGCCAATCGGGTGCAATGTCGGGCTTTTCAGCTGATTTTACCGCACAGGAATGACCTCATACGGGAACTCATTTTCATTTCATTTTAATTAATTTGCTCATTCAGTCGCTCAGTCATTTACAGACAGCCTGTTTTTTTTAGTCTCAGCAATCCTGCTGAACTGGTAAAGTGCTACAGATCTATGTCCTAAATGTAGGAAAATCTTTTGTCAGCTTTTTCCCCCATTTCCCTTATGTTCCCACCATGTCATCAGTCTCGTGGATGACTGGCTGCCGAGCTGATTAATTGGCCGGCTGGCTGCTTTTGCGATCTGACTGTGATTGTGTGACTGACTGAATGGCAGACGCACAGAATGAATGATTGACTAACTGTAAAATTAGTTGGCTAATGACCGACCGCCAAGGTGACCCATTGACTGGTTTCACTTGTGACATTGCCAACTGAGTTTTAGGATAAGGCTAGCGTCATTCTACATTTTTCTTATTGTCAACAACAAAGTAAAAAAACAGTGTGTCTCTCCCTCATCATTTCTAAATTACCCAGTCTGTGGATCTCAGCCCCAAACCCATGAACAGACACTGTTAAAATGGTTCAAGAATATACCTTCATGTTAAGAAAACAAAAAAATCAAGGAGTAAATAATGTATTTGTTGGGGACTATTTTAAGCAGACACTGCCAATACTTTAGACAGCCGCGTCAATTAATTTAGTTTAATCTTTTCATAACATTTGTTGACAATGAGAATACAGAGAAGAACTGTAAGACTTATTTTGCTGGAAGAAGGTGATACCAGATGCGATCTTGCACCATCAATATTATAAAGTGATTGTTTGAATCAAAATGACGGTTGTGGGGTTATTTGGGGCTATTTACTCTGGATAGTAAACCCTGAACAAACCACAGTCACACAGTTCTGATAAGGAGATTAACACCCGATAATTTATACCTAATAAAAATAATAATTTCTATTGTGCCGACAAAAGGGAACCATTGGTGCATCTCTGAGCTGAATGCAATCGACTAGATAATATTACCCTGGGATCAGATCTACGGAGCCCATATAAGGTTTGGGAGAGCAAAGCTCGGGAGTTCTCACTTGTTGTGAAGGATCCGTCGAGCTGACGGAAGCGGATCAAAGAGGTCAGGAGGGGACAGATTATCCCGCTCTCATAAAGCTTTTACTTCAGTCATTGTTTGCATTTATGATTGAGTAATTATCTCATTAGGTTACTCAAGCAAATTGTGCCTCTCATTGCCAGTGTCAACAAAGCATGCTGTTCCAGAAGATCTATCTGCCTGTCACAGTCGGGAATGTCTCCAAGAAAACTCCATATTTGTCCCTTTTCTTTTCCTCCTCTGCCGCCTCGTGAAACAGGGTTAAGTGATGGTTTGGAGCCGAGTAACATCCTGTTCCTCTCTCCCTTCGTATCTCTCAATCAATCATTAAAAGAAGTAATGTTTCTGCATCGGTTTGGACTAAAATGCCAACTGTTTGTGCAAAAGCATTCTCATGATCCAACACTGGAGTGCAGCTTTAATATATCAGCAAAATGGCAGTGTAAACCCTTCGGTGTGTGTTGTTTCCGACACAGAATGAACCTCTTGTCATTCATTGTTCCCCCGAAGCTCTGAGAGGCCTTTGACCGGACTATCTGTGAAACTGGAAGATCTTGTTAAGAACAGAACAATTTGTTCCGCCAAAGGGGAGATATACTCACACCAAACGAGTAAAAAAAGTTCCTTCAAGACAAAACCAGGCAATTAAAGTTGATGAGTTACAGCTGAGGAGACAAAGTGATTACCATTCTCTTGACACTTCATGAAATCATTTCATATCAAGAGCATGGGAAAATGCCCCTCGGCCCGTACATATCGTATTGTTTGGTGTCGACGTCATGGTGAAATAGGACCAACTGCCCTCTGCTTGTTAACCTTACATCGCCTCAGCTCTAGATTAAGTGTGGGATGTTTTGTTAATGTCACTGTTGAAGGAGGATCTCCCGTTGTGTTCCCTTAATAAATGTATTAGATGGCTTACCTTCACAGAGCAGAGACATTGACATCAGACTGATGTAAAACTAATGTAACCATATACCTTAATTACTGAAAAGGTAGACAGGGTGGGTGGAAATTACATCACCAGATGTTGGTCTTCTGGTGTTGCCGTGGGAGCGTTTACTGACTGCTGCCACACAGGGAGGGTGATAATGAAGCTGTTCAGTGCCACCAACACAATGGCCACTGATTATAACTGAACTAGATCCCTTTTAGTCACACAACAAAATATTATTTGGATTTCTTTGTCCATTGAAAGTAATCCTTCAGCATTTTGGGAAAAACACATAGGCACTTTTTGCACAGATGATAAAATTGATACCCAATGAGCTTTCACAAAATGTTGAACTATTTAAAGCCTTTTTGTCCTGCACAACGAGCTTCAGCTGAATGGATGAGACAGTGGATAAAAGCATCAGAGACACAATGTCTGTGCCCACGCGTTTATTGAAATGGACACTAGTCTGACACAACACATTATTGTATTTCAGACTGGCACTCCCTTTCAATTGGAACAGATTGCACCTTTTTGACCTAAAACTGGGTGTTGGTCCTTAAAAGCATTTGACCTTTACATTATGGCTTTCAGAATATATGTGCAGTGCAGCTTTCAGCAGTATAAAAACTGTATGTTCGCCTTGCTTTATTCAATTTGAGTGGAGCTATATTCCTGTTTGCGGTCATGCAAGTGTCTCAGCAGGGAGAGAAGAAAAGGACAAGCATGTACCTTTTTCTCTGCACAACCTTAGTGAGTCCTTCTTCAGCTGCTCGGGGCAAGAACAGAAGTCCCTGTGTATCCAGAGAGAGAGAGGGGGTGGGGGGGGGCTGGCCGTAGGGTTGCCAAGGCAACAGGGAACAGTGCAGGCATGGTGGTGAAAGAAGAGGGGCTCTGGACTGATAGGGATAACACGAGATGCCAGGGGACACCTTTGCGCATTAAGATACTCCACAGTCCCCCTTTGAGGGAGAAAAAGAGACATGAAAAAAAAAACTTAACCATAAATAGTGCAGCATAGGCAATGTCTGAAATGGAAGTAACAGGGCACGTACCTCACAGTTGAACACACAGCATTTTCCGGGATGCAGACCAGGGTGAATTAGTACTTGGATCTATTTCTCATGTATGCTCTTTTAAACATGAGACAAAGTAAGAATTTACACTGATGTTTACTCTGAAATACAGATCTTAACATGGGTTTATCCCCTGATCATTTTATTTATGTAAAAGCATAGACATATCTGCTGATAGACTGTTGTGTCATGGATTGAGTTTTGTTGAATAAAAGTGTGTCCTTTTTTTTCTAGGACACAAATGAAGACATAGTGGACATGTGTATTTAATCGGCACTGACGATCTGCCACCATTTGATCAACAACACCTGTTAACAACTGTTTTGCCACAAATGCTACTTTCACAGGGTTAAATCATTTCTGAACACGATGTTATATTCTACCAACAGCATCTTCTAACCGACCCAAGCAGCTTAGTGATTTAAGATGTGTACCGTGTAATCGCATAAAATTCCAGCTGGGTACCTACAGTATGTTGCATGTGTTCCCATTTACTCCACCACCACCACCTGCCCCTATTCACTTTAAAATTACTAATAAAACCCCAACAAATTATCTCAAGTTGAAAAAAAACTGGCCCATGTCCACTAGATTTAAAGCACATATATTTATATATTTCATATTTATAGCCCATTCCAGATGTGCACACACTTCAAGCAGTACTTCACATATCAAAAACATCCATCTCTTCTTAGACCAAAATGTCCAAATGTCCATGAAACTATTGGAGAAGGAGCAGTGTTCACGAAAGACATTCTGACACGTCGCAGTAGAAAAAGCATATGAACATTATAAAATAAATGATTTATCAGGTTCAGGTTCCTGGTGTTGTGCCTGCAGGCTCATACTGGCACAGCTTATTGGGACACTACTGGGAATAGAACATAGCCATAGTTAATGTTATTAACACCTGTGCTTTATTTCATGTCTGCTGTGGAAATTGTGATTTGCTCATATGGAATTTCATGTCTCCAGGATATGAACTCCTCTTTACATTAACTATTTTATCGATTAACTGCGCAGAAAAGATATTTCCATTAATGCTAATTAAATCGCAAGTCAAGCAATTGGGGCGAGTGGAGCACTGTACATGCACATGCCAAACTGATCCACTGCAGTTCGGCCCGCCATCCGCATGTCAGCGGTCCTAATTAGTGCTTCGGTTCCAGAGCCTGGGAACCCTGCCCTGTGTTGACTTTAGATGTGGCCCCTTCCCAACCGGGCATGGTTTTGTTTTTGTAAGACTAGGAATATACAGCTTCTCTGGAACGTACAACAAGCTGGTCAGAACGGGCGCGATATGACCATTACTGTTAAGTAATGTCAACAGCTTAAGGGTGCTGCTTTATCTTTCAAATAATTAAAAAATAGTAAATTTTGTAGACTATAGGCCTACCAATCATTGACGAGCATCCTGCCATCATAATCCTCACACAATACAGATTCCACACTGCATTATATCCAGTTGCTGGTGACCAATAAAAGGCCATCCTCACACGTCGGTGTGAAGTGAAAAGCCACAGCGTTACCGCTGAAGACACATGGTGGTTAAATTTGATAATGACCACTGCTGTGAATTTATACATTCTTTTGATAATATTCCAAACGCATTGCCAACAAATACCGTAAAATTACTTCAAATGAGGCACTTTTCTGATCTCTGACAGCTCACTTCACAGAAGATGGATGAAGCATTCCCAGTCAGCAATTCCCTACGTGAGATGAGAGGACAAAGACATAAAAGGAGCCCATTATTTAGCCAGTTACTGATCCCTAAACTTGAAATATCAGCAAGAATCATTAGGGGAAGGTTTGTGTGTGTGTTTGAAAATATCCAATATTTCATGAAAATGGTATTGGCAGGAGAAGCTTGAGTGGCAGCACTTCTAAAGCTGGTACAGTAAATGTGCCAGAAAAATGGTCAACAGTGAAAAATCATCAATCATTTCAACCCAAGTGGAACCTCCTGTACTTTAAAGTCAAGGTAAGTGCATTAGTCCTGCTGAGAGCTGAATCATCGTGCTCGTATCTTTCAAACAAAGACCTGCTGCATCATGTCCCAGCATCACACATCACGAACACCCATGTGGTCAGAAATCTCTAGAGGCCTGGACACATAAAACAGTGATATGGCAGGGTGACATTTGCACCATTCACCAATGGCAAGCTGCCTTGACAATGATGACCTTTGAGGGGACGGAGAGCCGGAAAGTCCAAAATAGAGGAAGCTATATTACTGGTTGTGTTGGACTATTCATTTAATTGTGGTTGCCGGAGTAAAAACTGTCAAACAAAAGAGGCAGAATCTGATGTCTGGGTCAGAAAATGCTCGGGGCTTACATGTACTTTTGTTGCCTAAACATAACCAGGGCTTATGCTGTCTTTTTGGTTTTATTTCAATTTTATAGTCATTTTAAAACAAACCAAGAAGCTTTGTTGCCTGAACCTAACTAATGTTGTGTTTTATTTGTTAACTAGCATTTAAAACTGTTGGGGCTTGAAAAGTAGGCTAATTGAGAGTGCAGTTTAGTTGTATAAGAACATAGTTTCACAGAAGACAGGATACTAAAAATCATCTTAATCGGATAAATTTAGGAGATCTTTCAAAGATCTTCCCAAATCACCCAAACATCTTACTGATTTAATTCTCCCTGAAACCCACGTTCTCCAATTTACAGACAATTTTCTTAAATTTAGATATTGACATCTTGAATGGATTTTTACTCTTCAAACCTGCCTTTGAAACATCTTGTCATTCTTTCGCAGACAGAATTGAGAAGATAACCCTTACAAATCTCTTACAACAATGACTCTGGGCCTAGAAAGTTAGCTTGTCGTGACTAGTCACTATATCACCAAACTTCTGGCCCCACTTGTTTGATGTGGAAAAGCAAATATCACTTTGCAGTGTGACCACCGAGACGGGGCATGGATATAGTTGCATCCTGACTGAGAGTGTGACATAAGAACATGCTCGCTGTATGTCCCACAGCTCCGCACGGACCCAACTTATGAAAATGAATGAAGACAGCTGGGAGGGAAGACTTCCTTATCTACATGTTTCTGCCACCGGCAACCCCCCCTATCTCGTTTTCTGCCTGTCTGGTGCCAGATTGGTACAGACAAAGCAGAGGTGCAAGGATGACCCTGAGCTGTCATTGTTTTCCTACGAACGCCCTTCCCTCTCTCTCTCTCTCTCTCTCTCTCTCTCTGTCTCTCTCTCTCTCTCTCTCTCTGTCTCTCTCTCCTTCTCCCTCTCTGTTGCTTTTTAGGGATGGCAGGCTGCACAAAGACAGGTGATTGCTGCTGCTATAGGGTGAGAAAATAGGGTGTGTGTGTGTGTGTGTGTGTGTGTGTGTGTGTGTGTGTGTGTGTGTGTGTTTTCCATTTAGAGATGTGTGATGTCAAAGCCGGCAGAAAGTGTTTGGAATCACTCACCTGAAATGTCAGTGACTTCCTAACAGGGTGTCCATCAGTGCTTTTTTTTCAAACTGACAAGGGAGCCATTAGCTGGTTGCTCTGAGTGTGTGGTGAAAAGGGGCGGGTTTGAGATTTTTCTTTTTCTATCTGCAGCAAACTGTTAGCCTGTATGACATCCAAGTAATAGAAAAAGAAAGAAACAGCATCTGGAACGTGTCTGTACATGAAAGCCGTGCGAATACTTATTTATAGTCACCAGGAGCTTCGGGTACATGATCTATAAGATGTGGTCGGATTATTATACCCTCTTGATTATAGCTGTTGTTTATGTTTTGCTCGTTTGTACACAACTACATCACACAGACACACACACAGGTGCAGCCACCGTGACGACACTGCACTGTTTGCACCATGGACACAATCTTTAATCATCCTGTGGTCCACTGCAGAGGCAGAATATACACTGATGGCGACGCAGACGCAAACACAAACACAAGGACACACACACACACCTTCCCCCACCCGTAGCCCACCCCCTGCAAACCTACGATTCCTTAGTCCATGATGTAATGCTATCAGACCCCTCCTCTGCTGTCTCTCCCTCCCTCCGTCTCTCACACACTCCTCTCTCTCCTTCTCCTCATTCTATTGGTGGCTCCCGCCTGCATCTGCTGGATCAGCTCTGACTCCCTGCACACACACACACACACACACACACACACATGCACACACATACACACATACACACATTCACACATGCACACTTCCACAGTCCCTCTCACACACTCTTACACATACACTACCAGGGGGATTCCTCCGCCACTGCAGCCCTCTGTTCGCTCCACCTGGCTGCTGTCTTCCGCCGTGGAGGGGGGAAAAGCATGGTGAGTCCCTCCTTTCTCTTATGACAGCAGGCGATAGTGGTTCACAATGAGACAATGGGGTAAGAGGACGCTGATTGTTTTATTTTCTAGCAGTGAGCAGCGGACACTGCAGCCTGGGCGGAGAGAGGCTCGCATGCTGAGTTTGTGTGCTCGGAGTAATGGGATGGTGTGAGGTTGCTCCGTTACTACAGATACCGGTCATCCAGGCGCCGGATGCCATGGCAATGCATTGCACTCAGTTCAGGATCTTGGCTCATTTTGTGTCTGTGTCCTGGTAAGATGCTGAAAAACTGTTGTGAGGTACACGTGTCTGTGTCTGTGTGTGTGTTTGTGTATGCCTTATGAAGCCTCAACATGCTCCGGGGTGTTTTGTGTGTTATCTGGTTTCCTCTTTGAAAAATGTCACCTCGCTTCGCAATAAAACAAGGGACGAATCACATGAATGTAAACCGATGCTGCTGCTGCATTAAGTTCCTGTGGTGGTTTAGTTTATTCTAACTCGTCTTGCCGTACAGGAAGGACGCATTGGCCATCATAAAGCCCTGAGAGTCTCATCATGTACGTATGGATTGTTTCTCTTGTAGGTGCAAAACAGGGTGTGTGCATTTGGGTGTGAACTTGTGTGCTTGTGACATTTGGACACTTGCAATGCTCTTTTTGTCTTCGCCTACCCCATAATGTGCCCTGGGCTCTTTCACTGTACGACTCGGTGACATTGAGTCTAATAGGAAAAGTAATTCTATTATTGCCATGGCTTTTGACTGCTAAATGGCACATTAATGATAATGGAAGCGAGCCGGTGAAGTCACTAGTCCATTTTTCTTTCTTGAGGTTGAGCAAATTGCATTCTGTGTATACGCATTGCACTGCAACCTAACCTTTTGCATCCAGTGTGTTGAAGTGTTAATATTTTATAATGGTCGGTCTACTCCACATGTGGACACTCTCATAACTAATTCATCCAGATGTTTTCCACGTTTCTATATCACATGGAGCTAAGAAGAAGCCAGACATGATTCACCACTTTTTCCATAGTCATATATACGCCTCATTTTCATTTCATTTTTTCATTTTGAAGTATCTCCATCCTGTTTAGTTGATGAGTGAATCCATAATTCAATCTATCGAATCTGGAAGAGACGTGTGATCCATCAAATGCCACCAGTTCACTGGCAGCGAACCAAACAATATATTTTCTAGGCTAGATAATCTGAATGCCGTTCTTCAATTAACCAACAAACAAATTAGCTTTGCAACTCGCTCATTATTATCAGTGATTGCAGCTATAACTGCATAGAAAGGAGGAAATAGATTCTGGGAGTCAGCTGGCCTTGTTCAAGTTCTCCGCGAGCCCTTGTGGAAACAGCGTGTGCAAATATGGTGCTGGAATTTCTTCTTTTTTAATCAATGATTAGCACATGAAACAGCTCTTCCCCGAGGCTGTTTAACTCTGACATACTCTCTGTAGGCATAAATGGAAAGTAATTAAGATGGCGGTCCAAAAACAAACCAATAAACCAACAGGCAGTGAGGAAGTGTAGCGCGTAGTGAGTTCCCATTGGCTGTTAAAGCGTTATTTGGGTGCTTAAAAGGTTAGTGTGTGGTCATACTGAGATAGTTTATTGATTTCTCAGTGTTTGAATCCCGTTCCAGCCAACAATAGACATTGTGTCTCCTGACTACCCAAAAGACCTTTAGGAGTAAGACTGGGAGCCAATATTGGACTCATACGCTGCTCTTGTGACCCAGGCGTCAAATCTAAATGTTAATATTCTCCCCGAAGCTGTTCATCTCTTACTTGATCATCCTCTGGTGAGGAGGATGATCTCTTTTCTCACAAATTCTGACTTTGTCGCTTCCTGTGATCTTGAAGTTGGGGATGCAGAATTTGCGCTGTTGGAAATATTATAAATGGGTGACTGACGTCAAACCAATCAGCTGAAGTGGATATGAATACGTGAACTGACTCACAAGGTAGAATTGTGAAAGACTAGGAAAGAAAAAAGGGTCAATTCAATCAATTTTTCATCGACTCCGCCAGCTGTGGAACAAATTTGGATGCTGAATACAGAGAAGGATTCACATATTTTTCCATCACTGTTTTATTGCATTCATCGTGTGTGCATGTGTGTGGACTGCTTGATCCATTAACTGGTTTCTGCATGAAGACTGTCAATTGTTTTCTTTTTTTTTAATCAAAGATTGTGAGTGTTGTGTGGGAGTTTTTTCCTCCAACTGTTCTAAGCAGACACTCAACAAGTATTCCTAAGAATACTAAAAATGGTGATGTGGGAAAAACCAGATCCAGGATGATTGCCCTGAAAACACAGAAGAACTATTCCACCTAAACTGTCCACCAAATGTCAGAAAAGACTTAACTCAACTTCCAACATCTAAATGTATTTGGTCTAATTTCTAACTGAACTAAACAACAAACAATCAATACTTCAAAAATAAAGAGCAAATGGACGGTACAGTGGTTTAACAGAGACTAAACACAGAACACAAGGTTGAGAAAATATGGATGATCCTACAGACATTCCATCAATCATGCACTACCTACTAAATTTGTGTAGGATTACTAATATCTTGAATTGGTTTCCAATTAGATCCCATTCAGAATTCAAAGATGTGCATTTGATTTTCTACCTTTTAATCTAAGCACTTAATGGATGAAACTGCCATTGGAACTAAGAAACACCAAGGCAATTTCTTACATGTAGTAGGCTATTCCCTTTTAAAGCTGTGCTATATTTAATGTCAAAATTGATAATGCTCTTTGTACTGATAAATACATACAAAAAAATCAGAAACTCATGAATAAATTCCTGGTGCCTTGAGGTTTTCTTCCACAGCCCTCCCCCTCTCGCTGTGCAGCTGTGCAGGACCTTCACCTATGCCCTCCTGCTGTGGCAGCCAAAGCCCCCCCAGCTTCACAACAACGAAGAAAGAGCCAGACAAAGAAAATCTATGCTTTGAAGAAACACAACACACACTGACATCCTCATCTAAACTGCACTGGCCGTCACTGACGTCACTTCCCCCCAATCTCTCAGGAGAAAACCGGACCACATTAATGTCCATTGATCCCCCGGTCTGTGCACATAAGCAGGAGATATTGGGTCTCCTTCATAATGGAAGATAAAGATGCATTCACCACTCCAGTATGTCCTTGTGGTGTCAAGGGTTTCAGTCAATTTCCTAATCTTTGCCATGTCAGACTCTTCCTTTATCTGGTTTTCTATTTGACTTATTTGTTTGTACATTTTTCTTTCTACAACTTTAGTGTTTCTTGGTCTGTGGAGCAGAAATTAAGCAAATCCAAAATGAGATTTCCATCTTCCCTGCCACATCTTTAGATTAAGTCGTCTTTCTTTATTTTTCTGTTTTTTACCAACCAAGAACAACCAAAGAAAGAAGAAAGAAACAATGAGTCTCAACATGAAAATGATCACACTGCAGAACATTGCAGGTAAAACTAGGACTTTGCATAAGTCGTTTCAACCTTTGAGTCTTCTACTCAAGCTGGTAGACTTCTATGCTGGGGGAACCAAAAAGCATTAAAAACTCCCTCTGAGATGATTGAACATGTCAGGAATGACAATAAGAGCCAGTTAAAGACAAAGTCTACTTGTGACATGTATCTGACAGAAAGGGAAGAGTGGAAAGGATGTCTTTGATATGGACATGAGTCGCCACCTGCAGCAACAGTGATTTATTCTCTTTCCTATTGATGCTGTTTGGTCACACTGGCTGTTGCCAAATACTCCACCTGGACACGAGTGAAATTCCTGGATTCTTAAAGGATCAGTTCGCAGAGCAACAAGAATAGAATATTATATTTAATATAATAGAGCTGCTCCTCCATTTCCCTTGTGAATTGAATTTTGTGAAAATAATCCTTAAAGGCAGAGTAGGTAATTTGGACTTTTGACTTTGAATGCATTGCCGAACCGGAAAAAGTCCTGCCCCTTTCGTTCAGACCTCTGTACAAAGCCGCTCCCCCAGAACACTCGAGATTGGCAGAATGTGCAATCAGGAAGTAAGCATTGACAGACAGCTGACCATTACATTTTTTGATTGGAGAGCTTAAGATGACATTTTTTTATGTGCTAAATTGATTGTGTTAGCATGCTAACCTGCTAAACACCTACTACACATGTTTTTTTAGTGTTAGCATGTTAGCATGACAGTGTTGTTGTTGTGAGCATGATACGGTGCTATGATGATGTTTTGACATGCTGACAAACGCTTTATTGTGATTCTCGCCTGGTCCATGAAACATGAAATTTGTTTTCATCGGTTCCTCAAATGTGCAGAAGACATATTGGTCACAACCAACGGCACTTGCACTTTGATTTAAAAGATACCAAAACAGCAAGTCATTCCTATCCATGATATGACAGCAACCTGTCAAAACAACTCGACTCAACTCGACCGAGGTTAATTTATAGAGGAAACAAATAGGGCACTTTCTGACCGCGGAGCTGCATCAGTTGAATAGTCATGAATCATCAATGTGTAGACAGAGAGAGAGAGAGGGCAAGTGAGATGTGGGGACATTTTAGAGACTGACGGAGCGGGACAAGGTGTGGACACAGGGATGAGTCATAATGCTGTTAGCTCTGAAGGAGGTCTGACAAATCTGGTTTTCATCTCCTCTTAGAGATACTAATCATATAACATAAATGTTCTGTTTTACACTGCAGGTGAAGGCATAAAATATATCTATCGCCATTCAGTTCAGAGTCAGTCTACATCCATGCTATCGCCACTGTGAGGCTGAGCACACTAGCTAAATGCTAACATGAGGATGCTAACGTGTTGATGTTCAATATAACGTTTACCAGTGTCACCTTCTCGGTTTAGCATGTTAGCATGCTTTCTTCTGCTAATCGGTCATCTCAAAGATGGCCTGCAGATAGCACTAGATGAAAATCCAGGATCACCAAAGTCGATAGAGTTCACCCTCATTGGACCATGAATATCTGAACCAAATTTCATGGCAATCCATCCGAACATTGTCCAACTGACCAAGATTGCCTTCCTAAAGCCTCTTCGCTTTTTGTAACTTTAGCAAGTTCTTATTTTTCTCATTGACGTAATCTTTAGGGAAGGGGGGGCATTCACATTCATTCTCCAGATCTGATGTTGTGTGTACTGAAAGAGTCTGTCATATACTTAACCCCAATAAAAGCTCCATGGGTGGCCGTGACCTTAATATGCTCCCTGGTGCGTTCGCATGCCATGACAAGGGGATATTATTTGAGTGCAGCAGCAGATTAAGGGGGACGTGAACAACAACTGCTGAGCATTTGTGAAATGCACTTAAAAAGAAGCACCAATTTATGATTATTTTTTCTTTTCCTAAATCCTTAAATGATTTCTTCAATGTGTAAAATGCTCCAAATAAACATTCCACTTATTTCTCATCAAAATGATTCACCCAGAGCTCCTCAGCATTTTGTTATTGCACCTTTGGTTTGGGAGAAATATTTTTTTTTCAATGTGAGATGGAGGCTAATTTGGAATTTAACAATTTGAGGGAGTGGGTGGCTTTAGGCATTTGTATGTTAATGTAGCATATCATTTAAAGCAATAGAGTAGAGGAATTCGTACCTCTGATTGGTTGCTGTTGTTGTATGCCTGGCAAATTGGATGATTTTAATCTTCTCAGAAGTAATCCTAGATTGAGTTTGAGGGATTACTGAGGACCTGGCAGATAAAGGAGAGCAACTTTGATTTGGCGGCTGTCTATCAGAGAACATACAAGAGACAGAGGGACATGCCTATAGTCAGTGAAAAAGAAAGACAGGGACAGGGAGAATGAAGTGTCATGAATTTAACTGGAACTTGTCACATATTTTTCCAGTTTGGAGGTGGTCGGCCTTTGCTTTATCCATGACAGTCACGCAAAACCACCCACAAGAGTGACAACATTTCCAGAATAAAGTGTCAGTGTTCTGTCAGACCGGCTCTCATAATGCAGCATTAAGCATTCTGCGCCTGGCTTGGTTACTGTCATTACATTTGATATTAACAGTCAAAATATCTAACAAATTCTCACATCATCCCATGTCTCTGAAAGTAAGGAACCTGAGACTAATTAATAATGTGTGACATGTGGTTTTGTGTTATGCATGAGAATTTGTTTTGTGTCCCGCATGTCAAGAAAAGGCTGCGATGGTTTTTGATTGAATGTCCTGAGCAGAGCAGAAGGTGCATCCAGGCTTGGAACTAGAGTCCACAGTTTCTTATTACTCTTTTGAGCTGCAAAAAAAAAAAGAGATTACATGAATGGTTGAGTCCGGTTATGTTCAGGTCTTTGCCTTCGGCACATAATCCGATGTAATTCTCTTTGTGGCGGAAGCTCTCGGTCGTCATTCAACCTTTGACAGCATGCAGAGAGAAAAGCAGCACCGCTGACACCCAAGACAAGAGAGCAGGAAAAGGTTTCTGTCAGAAAAGAAATGTGTCACTGTCAGAATCAGAGAGAGAAGACGCTGTAAGATTTGAGTCTTTTCACTTCACTTAGGCCATATAGTGCAAAGCACATTTGACTTATATTTCAGTATATGTTGCATAACCAAAAAATCGATGCACCACTAACACATGGCTGACAACATACTGTTGGCGATATCTGTACAGAACATATGCATATTCTATCTTCTAAAACTGAAAATAAATATTTGCATTTCTGGCCACTATATATACTGTATATATATATATATAAATATAACTGCCTGTGCCCCACCAGGATTTGGGGACCTTTTACACTGCCTTTTATAGATATTAATTAATAATTAATATAGATATTTATTTATTTCAGATTTAGAATTCAGAATTAGATTTAGATTTCAGAAATAGCCTACAAAACCAATATTTCCAAGTTGAGACAAAAGTCCAAGTCTTTGCCAAATGTTTGCATAAAAACGTGCAAACTTCCAATAAGAAATTGTTACACAGGAGTTCCATGTAAGCACATTTTTTGTTTATAAAATCTATATTTATTTATATATATTACATATTTTGTTGTATTTTGAGCAGCTTCTCCATTGCTCGCAGACACTTGTAGAATACCACAGAAGGAAAAGTAGCTGTCTGATCTGAGAGTGAGGTGATATTTTCCTGCTTCGGTCAACTAATCGTGATTTATTGAGGGAAATAAATCCGGTGTGCGTTTCAGGCAGGCGGGCAGGCAGCGTGTGACGTGGGAGGAGCTAAAGTTTAGCAGCTCTGAAGCGACCAGCCTCTTCTTCTTCTTGTTAGTGTGTAGTAGAGGAGGCTCGCCTTCTTCAAACGCGCGATGGTGATGACGGACTTCACTCCTCGGACACACTAACGGACTCTAACGTGTTCAGTCCCAGGCGCATATTGCGGATTTAAATGGTGTCACGGTCCATTTTCCCCGATCGTTTTTTTTTCTTCCAACGACATTGAAGACTTGAGTTGTGTTTTTTGTTGCGCTGCAGCTCGTGGATGGTAAGGTCTTTATGCACGCTCGGCGTCCCTCGGCTTCCAGGGTTTTACACCTTTTACAGCGGGGGGAGTGAATCTGAATTTCACTTAAATCTACTGCATTCATGTCTTTCTGTGTGTATGTGTGTGTTTGTGGGGGGAGAATGGTTTGTCTCCAGCCTCGCATAAATATATTGCTGACGTAATTTATTCTAAAAATGGAAGCTTTTGTGCGTAAATGCCGGTCTCTAGTTACCTGCTTATGCCGGTGGGGTTTTTTTTGCCTCACGATGGTCGATATTAACCACGACTTTGAACGTATTCCTACCAGGGCTGCACAGAGTTTGTGGTTGTGCTCACATCAGAGCTGCTCCCATGCTTTTTCCATCGGGGATGCACTCGTTGCCTGCTTGCAAATGAGCAAAATAAAAATAAAAAATCCTCATAATTTAATTCATGGCTCGGAATGAAAACGTATTAAATTGCAGCATTGGCAAGTATTCACAGCACTGTTGTTAAAGTCTGCATGGGCAGACAGCCTCGTCTGTTTTGTGTGTGTGTGTGTGTGTGTGTGTGTGTGTGTGTGTGTGTGTATATATAAACAGCTGCTAGTTGCATTCAGCCCAAAGAAACTACAAACAAGAAAAACCCTTCAGTTTTATTGACTCCGCTTTGTTGTCACCAGGTGTAAAGAAACATTGGCAAAGGTGCTGCTGCTGCTGCCCGTTTCAATCTGTGAACACCATGTGGAGCCTTTTGGAATTGACTCTGTCCAACGTTACACTTGCTCCATGACACCATGCTATTATTCTCTTCCAAATAGCCGCCTCCTCTTTATCTCGACTGCTAATGTTGTATGCCTCTCAAATCACTCTGCATTCCTGTGATGCAAATGCATGTTTCAGTCTGGATAAAGCATAATTAAAAAGAAAAACAATCTTTCTCTGAGGCACAGTGTGTTTTTGAAAATTTGTAGTTTTTCCTGAACCGATGGACACAATCTGGAGGTTATTATTCTCGTGAGAGGCAAAGCCTGGTCTGGGTGTTTAGATGGTGCTGATATGCATTGTTGGAATCTGACTGTGAATGACCAGCGGAGCAGTCTTTCCCCCCTTCTGGGCCTCTGCTCCCCTTTTACCAGCGTGTGATACTGTATCAGTAACATTAATAACGCTGAGAGTCTCTGGCTCTCTTACCGTAAACAGTCCTTTTCTCTGGAAACACTTGCAAAAGCATCTTGCGTGCTTCTCCCCCACCCGTCCTCCCTCTCTTTCTCTGAAAAACACACATATGCACACACAGACCTCCGCCCACGTAATCACACACACATTCAGACACTCAAAAACAAACACAAAAGGCTCCGCCCAACACACCACCCACTGTAACAACTTCAGAGGAATGGTCAGCATGTGGAGAGGTTTTGGTAAAAAGGGTTGGAAGGGAGGGGGGAGTACACTCTGGTTGTATTTAACTCCCAAAAGGTTAGTGATGTCCCATGTAGTGTCCAGAGGGGCCGGAAGTACAAACTGATGGGAACGTGCATGTTTAGGTTCTCCTGTGCAGGGATGTGGAAAAAACAGTCATTTCACTGGGCATGAAGCCAGCCACGCTGCCTTTCCATCAGCCGAGTGGCGTTGTTGCGTTTGAAGAGGTTTGTTGTCTGCCCGAAACTTAAAAGAGCAATATGTTTTTAAAAAATCCTAATTAGGTGAGCAAATTCGGCGAGGGGAAGGCACGCCAGTTTGAGGAATCTGCAAGAATTTCTGTCGCGTTAATGCAACCCTAAGTGTGAAAAGTCACACCTTGCTTTTACACGTTGGCGATAAGCTTTAATGGCTCACATTTGCATTCACTGAAACCCGGCTGTAGCCCCCGTTTGCTGACCGTCTCTGCCGCGTCTACAGGGAGCTTTGTCTGCCAGTTGCAAGGAGTGTGAACTGCAGGTCCTGCGGAAAGGCTGGCCAGGCCCTGCAGGGGTTTAGATGTTGGGCCAAAGGGAGGCTCTAAATGCAGGTGATGATGCCTGGACCACGCAGATTAACCTGAATTTAATTCAACCCCAATTTGCATTTTCTACTTTCTCCCTGTCTCCTCTTTCACAAACAAATGGGATTTTGATGTTGAAGACATTTGACCCAACCGTGCAAGACTGCTGTCAGGTCTGTTCATCACTGTTCACTGTGAGTCTGGAGCTTCAAGTCCAAACATGCTCAGCCACCAGGATTACACCAGTCCTGATAGACATGCTGGATATTTGACACATTTATGCATGTGGTTTCTGCTGTTTACACTGGATCGTGTATCTTAATAGCATTTGTAATCTTTATTTGGGCACCTTTTTATGACAGGTACAAAAAGTGCATCTGAGATTGTGCAGAGAAGACATGATTGTGAGGACTAGAATAACGAATATAAACTTAGATTAGCGCTGTCATATTTCTAGGCCTCCTTTAGTTGCACTGTAATAGAGAAGCATGTTCACACATGCATAACAAAGTCGAGCCGTGATGGACCCATGTTGAACCGTGTTTGGGTTGTCTCTTCGTCAGAATTGCTCACTTTGTTGAGGCCTTAAATGAGTTGGCTGTCTTTGGATGACAATATTTTATGTAACATGTTCCTCTTCAGAGAGACGGTGTCTTTTCCCATTTTCCTATTCTTGTTTTAAAAAAAAGTGTAGAGAAATAGAAAGTGTTACTTTTGTAATGGAAAACAGACTTTCTGTCTGCCTGGAATGTTTTCCCCTCAAGTTCACTTATATTTCAATTGGAGTGATACAGATACAGTAATTGTGTTTTTATTTTGCTCCCCCAAGATAGTCTTGGGATTTAGTATTTACATGGGAAATTACAAAATAAAACCTTATTATTTTGCTACAAACAAAGAATGTGTATTCTTAGATGTGACGGGTAGAGAAAGTTATTAGATGCTTGCAGTTAAAGAACAACTTCCCTTTTATTGCCTAGAACAGATCAGCAAGCCATTAAGTGAAGGAAATACTGCAGTTTTATGTCTTTATAAACATTCTTCTTAAAGGGACATTTCACCACAAAATCAATGTATTTTTCCTCTAACCTGTAGTGCATTATGGTAAATAGCACTACAGGTAAAAGGAAAAATACGCATTTTTGTTTTGGGGTTGAACTGTTTCCATACAGCTTCCAACACAATACATTTACAAACCATGTCAGCACTTCCATCCATGTGACCACTTCGATTTACTGCTCATTGCGTATCGGGCACATCTTATGTGATGCAATATAAATCTACAAGCATGTATTGATTCAAGTACGCTTCAGTAGAGAAAACTAATGTATGTAAGGGACGGCAGGAAAATGATTAGGAGAGAATGGGGGAGGGTTTTGCCATTTTTTCTTCTGGTTGACAGGAGGATTGTCTGAATTTATTAAGATCGGTGTGAAGGCTCTTTTATTTTTTGGTCAAGTAGACCCATAGTTTCATCGTACAGACTTACAGATGTTCCAGATGCCTTTGAATGTGGCATCAGGGTTTATCCTGTTATTGTTTCATTAACATTTTCATGTATAAATTAGGGCACAGCATCAAATTGAGTTCACATTTTAGGTATTATGATATATTTGGGGAGGGGCAAAATAGCAGTTTTATTCTTATTCTAAAGAAGGATCCAAAGAAAATATTGACACTGGGGAAGGAAACATAACATTCAGCTTCCCTCCACACCCAAATACTTCTCATTCAGCCCCACTTCTATCACATTTCCATTGGAAATCAATTCATCAAAATGCCATCCATCTTTCTAATAATTTCTAATTCTTTTCTTAACATGGTTAACTGTTCCAGTTGAATAAATCCACACTGATACCACTCCTTGTCTGTCCCCCCGCATCAGCTATTATCAGTGGGATTGTTGCCAGGAAGGACCACACTGTTGACTTATTACATCCTTTATTGGTGGTGACTGCTCGCAAAGACAAAGATGGAGCCCCTGACAGTAAACACAGCAGAAGTGCTTTAGCTTTTTTTCGTTTTGATGTCGCTATGTTTGCGGTGAGTAAACAACACACAGCCTTGAGGCGGCAAACCAGAAAAACGACTCAGACAAACTGTGATGTTGTCACTTGGGGAACGAGAGAAGCGACCAGTTTTGCAGTCAAGGATTTGTCGCCACGTTGCGATCGCCGGCGTTCATACCTGAGTGCACTGACGTGATTGCGGTGCGTGTCCGACAAGGTGAAGCAGGGGCCAGAAACAGAATATCATCATCTGATCCGCTTTTTAAATCCTATTGCTCTGCTTGTCAAATCGAGTAAAGAAGCGAGTCCTCACATCGGTTTAACTGCGGGGATTATTCGTGCCCCCCCCAACTCAATGTTTAAGTCATGAGATGAATAGTCTACTATGGATCGCCAAGTCTTTGGATTTGATGGCGTAATTAGCAGATGAACTGTGATGCTCACACAGCGTTGGTCCAGACCTCACAAAGGCCTCTATTGTGTGATTACATGACTGTAAATCTTCGACTCTCCTTTGTCACGCCACAGAGTTTGTTCACAGACTTGACATCATCATCAACCCACAGATGAATGAGATGTTCTCCTACGCTGTGGCCATTTTTGCAGCTTTGACGGCAGCAGTGTTCCTGCTACATCTTTGCTAGAAAGTCACAAGGAGACCAACTTAGCAGGAAAATAAATGAAAAGCTCCCCCCTCCTCCTTTTCATTGCTAGCGTCTTTAGACGGTCATTAAATTACAGTCTATCGAGCTGTAGAGCTTTAAGCAAGTGGAAATCTAAATTCCTCTCTCTCTGTTTTATTATGTTACCAACTGAAACAAAAATGTTCGGCTCTAATCATAAATATTCCCTGATTGGTCAGCGCCTCATTAGTCTTAATGGATCATCGGGTGGAAAGCATGCAGAGCTTTTCACCCCTGAAGAACATAAAACCAAACAAAGAGATTATCGTAATCTGTTTGTCAGTGAGTTTGTAGTCTAATAGCAATCATGTTTAAACGCAGTGAAGTGATTTCCTTCTAAGTGGCTTGTAGTTTCTGAAATGGGCCCCGATCAAGTGGGAATCCACAGAAACGAAGCCTCCTATCACGCTGTATGTCTGACTGACACCTCATTATTGACACTTTTTGTGAGTTCTTCAAGAACCGAACTCTTCCTCTCGTCAGGCTTGAATATTTTTGAGGCGAGGGCAACTCTGTATCATAGCGAAAAAGGTGACCCCAACTCTCCTTTAAGCACTTATCTCCTCTCGCCAGTTCTGCTTCACTCGCTCGTTTGAAATGATAATTGCTCCTACCTGCGTGGCAAAGCCGAGCTGAGCAGTGTGCGTGCACAAATGTAAAAGGGAATTTGAATATTTCTCAGAGCCTATTCGAGCTTCGGATCGCTCTTAAAGTGGTGTCACGTTGCGCTCGTTATTTCAACGACTTGAAACTGTGTGTGTGTGTGTGTGTGTGTGTGTGTGTGACGACACATAAAGAAAAGTCCTATTGCTAAAGCGAAGGCAACACAGAGGGACATTGCTTTATTTTAATGAATGCCTTTGACTCGGAGACATGGGCATGATGGGATCATGGAAACGGTGCAGGTAGCGTAGTCAAACAATTAACACGGACCTGTCTGGTAGCTCAGGGTCACACAAAGCCAATTAGAGCATATTCAATGTCCAGCCTCGTACCTAACAGAGAGTCATGTTAGTATGAACACTAATAACTTGAATATGAGGAGATTAACACCTACACCAGGTTATCTAAATGTACTCCAGTAATCAAACTAGTTATTTTTCGTATTTCCTGTAAGGTTGGCGAGCACAATAAAAAAATCAACCAACAACACTCTGTTCCCTAAAATGGCACGTTGAACATCCTTTTACTGAGTGCTTTCTAGTTTAGTAAATACATGTTGCGTGTGTTAGGCTAAAAGGATTCATATTCACTTTTACCCAATGGCAGTTTTAACCAGCAGTGTCTGAGTGAGTGAGTGAGTGAGTGAGTCATTTTGGGGTCATGGGAAGAAACTGGCTTATGACCTGAATTGCCTTCTTAAATTCATAGGAAATTTGTTAGTATTTTCCCGTCATTTTGTTGTTTGAAAGTCATCGTCATCTTGCATTCGAATGCACCGGGGACATGCCGCAGCAGGATGCATTACAGCCAGTCATCAATGGAAAGATGATTCAGTGAATAATTAATGATACATTCAGGAAATGTCAGTATCCTCATGTTATCACTCTGGGATCACACACACGCATTAATCAATAATTCAGTAAACGCTGTTGGCTTTAATTCTCAGACACTTTGGTATTCCTGTCAAATAAACCCCGGATGGCAGATAATGTTGTATACAGGAAATAATGCCCACTATCTTAATATTTCAGCCTTCTGGGCACTACAACTAGAAAGCATTCAGGAGTTTGTCATTGTAACGAAATAAAAGGTTTAGAAATGTATCATTTTGAGTGTGAATCAGTCAAGTTGTTTCTGAGATTCCTATTTATTTATCTTTTTTTGTGACACCCCTTATTCTGAAAGATTGGGAACATGACAAAAACGACGTGCCGTGTTGAACATAAATTATCAGCTGCTTGTTGTCATTAGCAGAAACACATTAGCATAGAGGAAATGGAGAGGGATATGTTGAATAAATGGCTCTTGATTAGCAGTCAGATCTGTTTTCTTGTGGCATTTGAACAAATTTGTCTCTTTTCACAGGAAGTTTGCCTTCAGGCATCGGGATAATGAGTCTGTGCAGCTGTCCCGTATCGTAGACCTGAGAGTTGGAGCGTGCATACGGTTTTTGTTTTTATCTCGGGTTAAAGTATCTTCTGTTGTGGACTGATTCAGAGGCCACTGCTGCTTTCTACCTGCAGGGTAGGGATGATATTGGAGAGTCAATAAGGACATTTTTCTCTATGTGGTTGTATTGTTTGTGTGTGTTTCTGTGACCTGGGAGGAAAAGTGAAATCGGAAATCGAGTTCTTTTTGCTCAATTTTAACAGTCCATTGATTCCTCTACTTCTGTTGATATTTAAAGAAAAAGAAAACCTATGAAATGTTTACTTAAAGCATTTAATTTCCTGTTCTATATGAATTTGCTTTTGAGAAGCAAAATCAAAACAATGTCTGGATATCCTGGAGATTTGTCTCTGATAGACGTATTACCTGTAAGCCGCTGTACATTCCTGCGAAAGCAATGAGCCGTTTTAGCACCGATGTAGACGTATAAGGTTTTACAGTTGCAGTTTATTTTTAACCCTGTCGTGATTTATTTAAGAGTCCACTTTTTTCAGTGCTGGGTGCAGTTTGCTCCAGCTGAAACCCGGACCGGTTGAGAGGAAATGTGGTACCTCATGTTCACGCTAAGTACCGTATGTAGTGCTGCATTTCATAGACCATAAAAACAATAACTGCACTTTACCTTCCACCCCTGAGACATCCGCTGAAGACTTAGACATCTCCAAAGTTGGTCTACAAATTGAGAGTACCTGTTTTTGTTCTAAGTCATCTATTTATTAGATATTTATCAGATCGACTAAATTACCTTTTAAGATGAGTTGTGAAAAAAAGTCAATATTGGAACAGTGGTGCTGTAAAAGTGTAATTTCTACCAGCAAACTTGGAGCTACCAATGGACGTGCAGAGTTGCGACACTCTGGAGGCAGATTGCTCCATCTTTTAGTGGTTCCTCATCGGCCCTTTGTCGGCATGCCGCTCCAAATGCAATCGACACAAGGATTTCCAGGAGATTTATGAAAGAAAAACTGATTTCACGGAGCTGAGGCTTGATGCTTTTATGGTCTGTTTTTGCCCCAATATTGAATTTTCTGTTGGAGCAGCTGACAACAGCAAAGTACTGCTGGAATAGACGTCAATCTATGGGCTACGATGAATATCTCCAAACTCTAAGAATTGTCTGACTAACTCGAGGAATGTAGTGAGTAACCAACTACTTTTGCTCTTGACTAATTGGTTTCAGTGAGTAATGTGTGATGAATAATGGATTACTTTTTTGCGATGACATCGCCAACACTACTTTTTGGATTATGGATTATGTAGCAGCAGCAAATATAATGATTTTACAGCTTGTTGTAAGTAATAATTGAAGAAAAAGCTCAGTCATTGAATAGCCAATCATTGATTCTTTGGGGGAAATGGTAAGGGAGTAGTAATAATGGCAGGCACAGCAGGGAGTCTCTGCCTGTCAGTCACCCACTGAGGTTTTTTCTGCTCCACATAATGGCTCCATGAATCTTCCTGAATGGTAACCAGCACCCGTGTTGTTTTCAGGGTCAGACGTGGGGCCAACAAAAGGACTTTTGCTCCAAAAATTTGTTCTGGTACTATTTATTTTCAGTTGCAGTCTCACAAAGTCACCCCCCAAAAAACTGCACAACAAAATGCAAATGCTTTTCTAGTTCTCTTTCTCTCTGGACTTTGATACACCCATGATACCATTAATGGACTGGACGTCGGCCTAATCTAGCCTCCTGTCCAGCTCTGCAATACCGCTATCGTCAAAGGGTCCTGCCCGGAACGCTGATTATCTCCCTAAGTGCCGCAGTCTGTGCCAAAGACTAAATGAGAGACAAGTCACTTTGCAGGGGTGAGTTATTGGGCGCTGGTTGCCGAGCACAAAGCCCAGTCGTCTGCACAAAGCTAGCCAAACGATGAGTGTTCGCGCCACTCCGTATCCAGTGAACTTGCCGTGACCTGGCCAATGTGTCCGTCGCACCCTTTCTCTCTCTGAACAGATGCAGGTGTTAATATGGAGACGCCCAGGGAGGGTCGAAGGTTAACGAATCTTTAGCCTGAAGCAATATGGCACCACATTCACCCTTCGTAGGTACAAAGAGCAGCAGGCCTTCTCCTAGATGAGCAGATGGGTCCTGTGGCACCGAGCATAGTGGGTCACCAGTACTGTAACAGCTCCAGCTGAACAGGCCCTATAGTCCTATAATTGTTGCTTCTAATAAGATCACTTTCTTTGTACTTGCTGTCAAATATGATTTAATGTTTATAAATATTTAATACTTTTCTCCTCGGATCCTCATTGTTCTTCATGATGGATTAGTACGCTCTACGATTAATTTGACTAAAACACATGTGCTTGACGTGGTACTTATGCAAAACGAATGTTAGAGAACACAGGATAAGTGTGACACTGCATGAGTTTACTTGCCCTTCGTGCCCTTGCTAAGCCTCTGCAGATCTGCCTCTGGGATATGGAGCACCAGTCTTGTCCTCCTCAGGTGATAGTCTTGAGTTATATGAACATCGTAAGCTTCACACCCATGAGTCATCCCATATTTTGGATTCCCCAGACACCTTTAGTATCCCAGTCTGCTGCTGGGGCCTCTTCATATTGACATAACTCATATGACTGAGTGCACAAACTTTTTTTCCCTTCACTGTACAACATCTGTTTTTCTGTGAGAGAAGTGTTCAAATGCAAGCAAGTACAAGGAATAAAATTGAGGAGCTTAGATCTATTTAATTATTTTAATTAAAAACGGTATCATTTGATGTCGTATCAAACAAGTTTAACGAAGCAGCTTGGTTTTGGTTTTGACTGCATCACTCCAAACCTGGGCAAATCTGAGGTATATTTTTAAACATTTTTAGTTGCTTTGATCTTTATTTTCCGAGGATACAAAGTACAATAATTACATGACATGAAATACATCATACAATTATGGAAAAATACACAAAAATAAATAAATAAATAAAATCTTTCATTTTTGAGGAGGGACAGGAGGAAGCTATGCTTATCATGTCTTGTAACTCCATTACATTATCACATATAATTTACATATAATTTAAATTTACATATAGCTCCTATATCTTTGTGAAACAGTCATTAACCAAATTTTGAATATGAGCTATATATCCAAAACAAAATAATAACAAAAACAATACATTTGGCAAAGGCTAATTATTATTATAGGAATTTGGACCAAATCAATTAGTGTTCTACTTATTCAGGTCTCTCTGTGCAAAAGAACTCTGGAGTTGCACACGGATAAGCTTTGGGAACATGGAGACGTTTGTGTGACATGGATACATAAAAAGAACCGGACACAGCATTGAGGGGGCAGCACCCTGATTATTCCTCTGATGTGAAAGTTGCTCGGTGGCGCATAAAGCAAAACAAGTTTGACTTCCGAGTAGAGAATCCAGATAAAAATTAATTGATAGTTGATTGATAGTTTCCGTAAACTCAGCCTCCAAGCCTTCGGTCCTAGTTTCTTGGGCCTATTTACATTAATAGAAGGAAGACAAATAACTGAATTTGGCTATAAATACATTTTGCAATGGCAATGGCTTCACACAATCGACCTGGTTATTGTAATTCCACTATTTGGCCACTGAAAAGATTTGCTTCAAAGGCCAGCGCTCTTCCTGGGAGCTTCTTTGACACATGCTGGGCTGCCATAACTTGTTGTTGCCGTCTCAGCAGGCATGAGAGGGACTAGCCACGGAGGGGGGGATATTACAGCATCACGGATGAGTGTTTCAGTCTCCCACACAGTTTGCTCCAGTGTGGCAGCAGGAACCAAAGGAGGCTGGTAGTGAAGCGAAGAGTGACATGTACATATTGGTCAAGTGGTTCAGACCCAGGGGACGAACAGAGCGAGGGGGTGACAGGGAGGCACAGATGCACAGATAAGTGATCTGTCTTGTCATAGCAAAGGTGAGTCAGATGAGATGACCCTCCACCTACCAACAAAAAAAGCCCGATATCCAGTTTTTTTGCAAGATGGACCGCTTAAAAGTGAACTACAACACAAGCCATCAAGTCTGCAAGCTGCTAATTTTGACTGGTGCCAGTCTGTAGGTGTGTGAGCCAACTAGACTCTCTGAAGTCTTTGTACTGGCGGGGGGGATCCAGGGTTGTAAATCTTGGTTTGTCCTGCATTCTGTTGTTGTATGACCAGGTTGATTAGAAGTTTAAAATAGTATTCCCCAGCATGGCATTGTCTCCGCAGACAACCTGGGGCCACTCAGTGACCCCCGCAAGATTTATTAGCTACCGTAAATATTTGGACGAGGTCTTGTGGGAGTTGTTGCAGTGATGCAAGCTCTCAACCAGAGACGCCATGTGCTCTCCAGTGTTTACTTTCTAAACGTCACCACCTAAGTGAGGGGAGGGGGGGTCAGTAAAGAGTTGTGTTCACATATAACAGGAGCAGACTTTGCCGTGTTCACTGACTTAGGTGTCTGTACTCGTATGATATTGGTGAAAAGTCAACTTAGAGTTCGGGAACATTTTTATTTGTCAATGTTAATCAGCCTCAACTATACATTTTGTTTGTATTCTAATTAGCAGTGTTCGCATGCTGGGACGATGGTTTGCATAGTAAACATTCCACTCATTAAACGTCATTTTAATATTGTCATTGCCTGTTAGCATGTTGACATGATCATTTTATTTAAAGATCTGTTGCAACTTATAGCTTCGCAGAGCTGTTTTTAAAAGTCCTGGGCCCTTTATTGCAGGGCGTCCCTCTCTTTCTCAATGAAATAAAGTGTTTTATGTTTTAATAAATTACTACAATAAAAAATGTTTATATAACATTGGATCAAATAACTTTGGAATGTGAAGAAGAGCAACTCGTAGCAAACGCACAGATTATTTATGCTCAACTCGTCATTTCTCCTCAGATCTATGGTGCTTTGTGCCATTTTTCAGCTAATATTTATTTAAAATCACAAATTCTCGGCTAACTCATCTCCCATACGGGAGCGCCATTTTTGGACAAAGTAGGCATCTTTTCGTTTTGAGCAGCAGATAGACATAGTTGGCAACTAGCTGGAAAATGTGGAACATTTAGCAGCTTATGAGCCAGATATTTGTCCAAGGTGTTGGTGGAGACCAAAAACGGAGCTAAAAAAGACGGAAAGAAGAAAGGACTTTAAATTGCCAGGTGGCCATAAACATGACATCAAGTTAATGCTAATGTTGCTTTGTAGTGGCCTGATGTGTAAGTAAGCAACTGTTTGCAACCATCTGTTGTTGTTGTTTACAGCTTGTTTCCTCTGCCCCCAAGTGGCCAAATATGTGACTGCTGGTTTACTACTAAGACAATTTTCCAGTTTATTTTAATCACAGCGCTATACAGCATATGGCCTGTTTTTGTTTAGCAGAGAAGTTCCCATTTAAAGTGTTCTCCATGAAAGGCAACCCCTACTAAATAGAAAAAAACATAACCTTATCTGCACACTCACACTGAGGCCAATAAAAGTCAGAGAGCAGATGTGCTATAGCACCTCTTTGAGACAAATTACAGAGTTGTCTTGGGAGTCACTGTTCTTTCATTTATTTCCCCATACAGCCACAAAATTAGAGCCAAGCTGCCATATTATCTTCTTGAGGATCTCTCGCCGATTGTTGATGACAGCGTAATTAAATACGGGGGATTAAAAAAGAATCCAACAAGCATTTTATCTTGCCGAGAACCTTTTGTGGGCAGCAGTGCAAATTGAACATTCACTTAGACTTTTAAGTTTGTGAAACCCTGTAAGCTACCACATCACGTGTGTGTTCATGTTAGCTGGCTGGTGGTCTGAATGGTCTGTGTAGTTGGGTTTTTCTTTGGCTGTGTGGTGAAAAGTAAACGGTAGAAGCATAAATATTGCCTTTGTCACCGTGGCTTAAGCTGAAGCCATCAGTGTGCTACAGTTGTATATTCGAGTGTCGGAACAGAAAGACGAGGCGGGTGATTTTTGGATGACAAACAACGTAACTCTTCAATTCTCGATCCGTTGTTTGCAGTAAAAATCCACACCATCTGCCAAAATGAGCCACAGCCAAATGTAGCCTATCAGTTCTTCTGCTTCTATAGTTGTTGGTTATAGCGTCAGAAGTTGGATCGGGATCTGATATTCTGGCTTGTGATTATTTTTTTGTTCTTCTTTTTTTTCTTTCATGTTCTTGGATCAAACATAAAAGAAACAACTTCTCTCTCTTCTCTCCGCAGATCCAAAATGACTTTTACTAAATGGCCACTGGTTGGAGCTTAGTGCTGATCCATCGAAGAGCACTATGAGTAGATGACAACAAGCAGCCTTTAATCCAGAAAGGATTGCACTTCTCCGTGTTAAGAGTCTTCTTACTGTGTGTAAGGACCTCTGGGAGTACAAGAATCAAGTCAAGGACATGTTCACTCCCCCTCAGCCTGCTGGAAGATGGGAGTGAGAAAATAAAGCTCTGCGCAGTCAAGAGAAGCTTAATGAATTCCAAGGAATCTTTAAAAATCAACGGTGTGCATTTGTGTATGTCTGTGTAAGAAGATCAGGCAACCATGTGGACATTGGGCGCCGTCCACTGTCTTCTGGCTGCGGCACTGCTGTGGGCTAGCTGCCTCCAATCACTGATGGCCACTGAAGATGATGTCACACCACGCATCAGTTTCTCTTACAGTAAGTTGAAATAATTACCAGGACATGCTTTTTTCATGAATATTGTATATTCAAGGCTGTGAATAAGATTCTCTTGTAACAACATGGTGGAGCCCCGAGGCCCCAGGTCCCGCTGGTGCACAGAGCCCTGTTGCCTGTGTATTAATGATGTTCAAATTGCGCCAACTTCAACACTGCACATCCTTCGGTCCCCAGCAGTATATTTGCCAAGTGTAAAGTAGATTGGATTACTGGTTCTGGAGAAATGCGAAGGACATTCCCACTGACAGACAGAGATTCCTGGTTTTATCATCAACCGTTAGAAAAGATACCGATACGTTTTAGTGCATATTTTGATCATTATGTATAATGGTGACATTTAATGTCCATATTACCCCTTTTGCCTGTCTAAAAAAACGTTTGCATGAGAGTCTACGGACCACAGCCGGCTGGTTGTCAGACCCTGGTCGGAGCTGTGCTGCGATTGGCCAGTCTGCTTTCGAGGGTGGGTGAGCAAAGATAACAAACACAGCTGCAACAAGTGTGTAGTGAAGCCGCCTTCGCAGCAGTGTGTTCACAGAGACGTATCGGACACCACGAGGGCCCGTGGGCTTACTTGTACACGTGCCAACGTGAAGATGCCTGAACTACAAACAACACTTCTCACACATACATGCAATTACAAGTCTGTTCCCGGAAGGCCTCTTTTGATGTCGGGTGTCACTTTGCATATGTGTGTGTCTGTGTGTGTTGAACCTCGACAGAACAATATGGGTGAAAATATACACGGCATAATGTGATTCTTCAGTGTTACTCTGTTGAAGAATGAAAAAGGTGCAACAGTTTGGGGCCCGGTAAGGATTTTGCAGTACATATAGTCTGCCTTCGTCATTCCTCCGTTTTTGTTGCTAATCAACCTTTTGGTATTAAACACAGCCGAATGCAACAATTTATCTCACAAATATAAACGTATCATCTCTCCTGGCACATGGTGATTGATTGGAAGACCTTTCTTTTGCACTTGACTTCTTCATCGCATGTAATTACTCTACACACACTGCAGCACTCCTCTTATTATAATTGCTGTAGACTAAGCTTTTAGACTATAAAAACATGGTGCTGTTTTTCAGGATTTGCACATTGCACATGAACACATTTTTGTAGCTGATTGATGCATTATTGGAGCTTATGACAAATGAGAGGAAGGAGAAAACATTGCTGTTTAGTTACAGCTAGGAGGGGAAATTGACTGTTAAATCAATTTTCTTTAAACATCCCATGTTGTAGCTGTTGGAAAAGGATTCACAAGTTGATTCTTGAGTTCCCCAGCTCCGACAATGTATTTTTATCCTGTCCTCTCTGTTTTGCAACATTGCTCATACAGGCAAATATGCCGATCCGGCAGCAACTAAAGTACAGGCTTATGTGGATGTAGGGGTGCGTCGGCTCTTGTAAACACTACCTGTCTGAATTTGAAGATCCTCCCCCTGAAAACAACAATGTAATGCTTGTTTTTCTTCACTCCTCAGCCAACTCGGTGAGGCGTCATGCGGTAATTCACAAGCACCTTCTCAAATTGGCATCGCTCATATCCTAGAAAAACTTCAGCCATTTAACTTGTTCCTCAGAGAACTGAATGGATTTAATTGGCCCCACGGCTGGTTCCCAGCAATGGAGTGTTTTGAAGACCACTGGTGTTTCTGTTTTTTCACCGCTTTGCTTTGCTTTACTCAGCATTCATCTAAATTTCATGTGTTTCGATGGCAGTAGTGAGAGAATTGAGATTCTCTTAAACAACACTAACAGTGATTGTATCCCCTTCATTAAGAGTACAGCTTTGCAGAATCACCGACATGCTGCATGTTTCGTATATAAACTAGCCTCAATTCAACCTGCGCCATTGATGCAAATCATGTAAAGCAGGTCACCGTTTCAAACCTCTATTCCAGTTTGTATAGTCCGTAAGAAAAATGAGGGCTGGGCCTATTTTCTCTCGAGGGCCCTTGCCTCAACATGGATTTTTTTTTCCTGGAAAGGCCCTTTTTCTTTTTTGTGTCTCCCGTCCCTTTCCTCTCGCCCCTTCCTTCTTTCATAATGAGCATGCTAATCTCTCATGTGTAGTGAGTGGAGGTTTTTGTGGTCACTGCAGTGGGAGAGCCTCGACTGTTTTTCATTACAGTTCTTATGCAGAGAGACGGCACAAAGGATCATGGGACTTGAAGCGGCAAGCGTCAGTTACGCATGTGGCATGTATCACTGTTAGTAATCAGAAACATCTCAGGCAGGATGTTACTGTCTTTCTCGAGATATGTGCTGAGGAGATGATTTATTTTTCCTCTCTTTCTTTCACTTGGAACAAGAAGGAGAAATTCAAGTCCTGCACATAATGAGAACAGTTTACATTAATGAGCTGGTTGGGGCATTTGGCAAGCTCTTGATTTCTTTTTTCTTAAGTGTGGCTTGAGTGCATGCACTGTATTGCATGTCACTCTGCTTCTGCTGTGATTCTGGTTCCTCTTAAAGCAACAGTTTGACATTTTTGGGAATATTATTATTTGTTTTTCTGCCAGGAGTTTTATTAGGTTGGGCAAATGAAAAAAATAAAAATAGATACATACAATAGTTCGCTGAAGTTTTATGAAGAAAAAATAAATAAAGTGATTGAACTGTAGAGAAAAAACTCAGCTAGCTCGCTGACAGCAGACACAGCTCGAGTCTCCGTGACAGCCTTCATTGTTGATAGGCTGAACCATTTGAACAAATCATTGTTGAAGACCAGGGGCCTGTTTCAGGAAGTAAGTTTAACAAACTCTACGAAACCTGAACTCTAGGTTGACCAACTCTGAGAAGGGCAACTCAGAGTTTTCGATTTCAGAACAGCGGTTTTGAATTGGTTCAATCAACACTGAGTGTGTAAACTCTGAGTTACGCGCGAGCCTGCTGACTCTACAAAGCCATCATCGACGGAGCTCCGATACTACGTACCAACGTAACTGCAGCAAAGTAGAGAGAGTTCGCGTGACAGACATTTACGGCCTGACTTAATACGTATAACTGAATGAAACAGTCGATTGATCTAAAGGTGATAACGCTTTATGTTCAGCTTCGTAGAGCGACTCTGTGGTGTAACGGTTAGCAACGCTGTCTACGGTGCAAGCGCCAGGGGTTCGACCCCCATAGTTCAAAGTCCCCCAATGAACAAATAATCATTTTCACATAGGCGTAATCCCCCCAGGCACAAAAAGAAAGTTGCTTCACCTGAAAATTAAGCATAAGAATATTGCGCAAATACGTAGACTAAGGCACATGATTTTAATCATGTTTCACATATTAAACAGTAAATATAAGCGGCTATTTCAACAAACAAATGTCCTTAAACATTTCATAAATCTCCCGTTCGTTTGTTTGATCGGTAGGAAAAGTAATCAAAATCCTCTCCTGACGCAAAGCTGCTAGAATCAATTTTATTTCCATATCGATTAGGTTGATGAGGAAAGGACGGCACATTTTTTCAGAGTTGGTCCAGATTCCGGAAAAAGGCGGAGACATAGAAGAAACTCACGGTTTGTTGAAGAAAACCTGCCAGCGAATAGGTTCACGGAGTATGTTCCCCAGGTAACTGACTCAGATTTATGCTGAACTGCCTTTGTGAAACCGAAAAACTAGAGTTTCCTTCATCTCAGAGTTAACTAACTCAAGGTTTTCACTAAACCTGCTTTCTGAAACGGGCCCCAGAAAGTAGTGACTGCGGCTGCAAATATTTTTTTGCAAATCTGCTTAAAAAATGGCCGGTACTGATCACCGTAAAAATGCTGAATATTGGTGCCAACAATCAGGCCTAAAATAATTATTTAATCAATATAATTGTAGAATAAATGACAGGTTACTTGGAAGACAGCTTCTATACAACAACTCCCATGTAAGCTAGATTTCGAACCCCCACTTTCACAAGTAGGCATCCAGAGACTCTGTCTGGTACTGCTGTGTGTGTTTATATACAAGGTTCATATGTAATTTTCGAAAAATATAAGAAAGGAAATATTCAGATCAAAAGGGGATTTTCAGTTTATTACTTTCACACAGACTGCTAGTAAGGAAGCAAATCAAAATGCCCCTTTAAGCAGAGCTACCAAGCATGCTGTGCTTGCTCAATGTACTCCGTGTCCGTTCCTGTTTGCGTTTAGTTCATGTTCGGCGAATATTGTGCGCTTTCACTCATGCATGCTAATCCAGTGACCTTGGCAGTGTGTGGATCGCAGGGCAGAAACGGAGGAGGGGCGGCAAGAGGGGAGGGGGGGTCAAGCCAAATGCTAGTGACATGCTCTGATGCCCACCTAAAACCCAGCAAAGACACACCCCTGATCCTGAAAGAAAAGCAGGCTGTGGCTTCCAGCAGAGGTGGCACTCACAAGTGCCTGCACATAATGCCCCAACAGCCCCAACAATGGAGCATAATTACAGCACATCAACGCCGTCTGTTTCCGGAGCTTTTAATGGCTTCGTCACTTGCACGCTCCAGGGAATGTACAGAAAAGTTCAGTCTTTGCAGATTTAAATCGGGAACATTTGATTTGAAGACAATGGCGTGAAGCGAGGAATAATGGTGTGGCTGTTAATTAAGATGGACAGAGAGGAATGTGAGGTTAAGAGAGTAATTAGGTGTTTTTTGGGGAGGAAGGGGGGTGGATTGCTGGGATACAGTGTGGAATTGTCAAACTAAAATTTGGTTTGCTTCATCAGAGACTTTCTTGGTTTTATATTTGCTGTGATAGAAAAAACCCACCTATTTAAGATGGACTGAATTCAACATGCCATCGCCTGATGAAGCATGTGGGATTAATATGGTTTCTGTTCTGCTGGCTGTAAATCAAATAAATAAATCAAGCCACACAATGTGGCAATTTATTATATTACCCACAAACAACTGCTTTGTGTCACACTGTAATTGCAGCCCTCTCCCCAAGATGTGAATTTCTTTGTATTGCAGAAGTAGAAATGCTGGACTAAGTAACAATGCAAGCTGGCTAATGCTGTAAATGTAAATTGATTTACATAACTAATAATAAAGTACATGTGCAATCATATTCTATCACACACAAACACATGCCATTATTATAAAAACAGCCTCTGATTTTTGACATTTGAGTTGAGGCAGAACTGAAATGGTTAAAAGCAGTCGTCTCGTGTATCTTTCATTAAAAGTCTGAACTTTTCCTGATTCAGTTCCAGTATGTTAATGCACTCCACATGCCTCTTGTTCCCCAACTTGTGGCTATATGTAAAAAGAGTGTGAGGTGTGTGTCCCGGTGAGGCCTGGCTGAGTGTATGTTATAGACTTAGCTGAAGGATTCAGTTACAGTGTCTGAGCTTCAAGATTTTCTATCTGTCTGATTTATTTATTTTTTTGCGTGCAAGTGTGGCACTCATGGATTCATGATAGGAAGTATTGTCCTTATCGGTATGAATGACACCTGTTGACGGAGATGGAGTGGATTTCTTTTTTCAAACTGTGTCAGAGCAGAATAACCGTTACAAGCCAAAATGTGGAGGCTAATGCAGCATGTGTGAAGGTCCTGATAGCAGCATGACTACAGGAAATTGATGTGACTGTGTGTGTGTGTGTGTGTGTGTGTGTGTGTGTGTGTGTGTGTGTGTGTGTGTGTGTGTGTGGGGACCATTAGCTAGGAGCGTAAAACCAATGTGCTTGACCGCTTCTCGTCCATACTACTTCACGTTGTGGTGGATGAGCAGAGAGCAGCAGACTGTGTTGCGACTCTTGCCTGCTCTTCTCATCAAGGGCCTCTCCAGACACACACACACACACGCACGCACACACAAGCAGGGTAGAAGGCTGTGTCTGCATGCTGCGGTCGCACTTAAGGCCTTCAACACATGCCAGTACAAAGTGAAAGCACTTAGTAAACTGCACAAAGCTCCACTGGTGCCCTAAAAATCGACAAATGAGCAAGCTAGAAAATGGCAGAAAAGATTATCGAAGTGTACTTTGATGGGATTCTAGCTATAGCAGAAACCATCTGCAAGCATGTGCACGCCAGCTGGATTTAGATTTGGCCGGGGTTTTCTTCTTTCTTCAAGTGTACTTGGCCAAGCCAAAGACGTCATGTCATTCATCAAGCCAATCTTTCATGGTGAAGACATGAGTAAGAAAATAAAGACAGCACTTGAAGTAGTGGAAGGTGGATTAGGAAAGTCAGAAGCTGCCCAATACCATATTAAAGGTAGAATTCTTAAGTTTCAGTTCCTTAAGCAGCTACTTTATCAGCTACAACCATAGAGCAACTAGTGGTTCTGGGGGGAAAAAAAACACAGAAGGTGACAGATTTCCTCGACACATTTTTGATGAACGATGATGACAAACACATGACTGCCACAATATGAGTATAAGTCACTTTGTGTAGAAAGATGTTGAGTTAGCAGTAAATGGATACAGTGTTGCAAACAATAATGCTGTATTGCGTGCATGTATCATTTCCTGTGAATCTCTCATGCGTGTGAATACAATTTGAATCCCTCCAATGTGGGAATGGCAGACCGAAAAACAGAATGAAACTACTATACTGTGTATAGAGATTATTCACAGAATGTAAATACATTTGCCTCATCTAATCAATGAATGTTAACCTAAACCCCATTAACACACTTCATTTTTTGAAGTTGGCAGAGTGGTTTTCCCTGTTTGAGAAGGAAACAAATTTATGCATTTCTTATAATCTGAATCTGTGTGAATCAGATTGCCGTGACATCCCCTGTCTTTTAGAGAATGGGTAGGCGGAGGATGGAGAAAAAGAGGTTAAATAGGCATCCCACACATGACAAGCGCAGGCACGTCTATTTCGATTTGTGTGTGTGAGGAAATTATACCATCTATCTGTCTCCCTCTCTCAGCCAACATTTGAGTAACCCACTCAGATACCACATAGAGTCCCTCTCTCTGTCTCGACCAGCTAATATCCCGGATTTTGTAAGCTTTCAGCCGTGATAGACCACCGCGCTCCGTTGCTCCACAGCTTTGAGTGTCGGGTGGGTGCGTGCCAATGCAGAGTGCATCAGGATGACACCTAAGAGCCAATAATTACAGAGCGGGGCATCATGTCTCCTTGTTCTTTGCTTTTAGAGGTATGCAACATTCAATGCACTCAAGCTGGCGTTTTTTTTGTTTTTTTTCTTCTATAGAGGTGGAGTCATTCAGGGTTCGTACAGTACACACAACTATCCAACGTTTCCACCATGTCTTCTGTTCTGCCTGCACATGTAACCCGGTGCCGCATTGACACCTTTTTGCAGCGCGACCCTGACACACTGCACTTGCACAGGGCCGGACTCCGGTTATTATCTGCGAGGTGCAGTCGTCTCTCAGTATGATGTGTAGACACTCGCACTCCGAAAGCACGGACACATACACTGCGTATTCAGCAAAGTGTCTGTGTGTGTGTGTGTGTGTGTGTGTGTGTGTGTGTGTGTGTGTGTGTGTGTGTGTGTGTCACTCAAACTGATTCAGGGCTGTCGGCTTTTACTTACAGCCCAGTAAACTGTGAATTCTCAGTCTTGGTCTGGGTTTGTCTTCCTCGCTGTACACAGATTTTCAAGTTTATCCTTTAACATATAATAGAATCCACACATGTAACTCCACTGATTTCTTTGTCGACAGTTCAATAAAGTCTGTGTAAACCATTCTTGTTGGTGGAAAGGGAAATATGCAAAGTTCGCCCCCAAACTCCTCCAATCCCCCCCGTCGCCTCCCCAGAGATCTGTGTCCTCTAACTGTGCAGACAAACAGGCTGGCATACTACAGCGGCTCTCGCTTGCCGGCAGTCACAGACAAATAACCATCACTTTGCCCAAATATCACGAGGTTCAGTGCTGCGACGACCTCGAAGCGACTCCTGTCGGCTTCTGTCAGGAGCTCCCGCGCCCATATCAAGTCCGTTGTCAAATCACGTCAAACAGAGAGGCTTGAAGCTGCGTGCTCTTGTGTGGCTTCAGCTCACAGAGGGCAGAGGTGGAGTTTTTTTTTTTTTTTTTTATAAATGTCCTCCGTGTATGTAAGATAAGCTTTGTTTGAGATTAATATCAGCTGTGCTACACCCTCCTCTCCTTTGGGTTTTTCCTCTAGTCGGCTGCAAGCGAACCCCTTTGTCCCCGTTGCCCCCTTGCCTTGTGACTTGGCTCACACTGCTTTAGTAAATCTGGGGCATGTTTACACTCAGGGCTTTTAGGAGTGTCTTGGCAGGCGTATACCTACCAAGCAGCCAATCAATCACTCCACCCTCGGAGTACTATTAAACCTGAGGAAAATAGGTTGATCCTGCTCAGTTTTCTCTGAAATATGATGCCTGCCAAAGTGCTGGCTTGTATTTTAATTCTCAGCAACAAACACTGGTGTCTGGCAGCTGGCACCCTCTGATGATATCTTAGTTACCTCACTGGTGAGTAAGCACATGCTGAACGCTCTCAGCTGTGAATGAAGGGATTCAGAGGACATCTTAATTGATGTTATCCAGAATATGTAAAAAAATATATATATATTAATGTGGTTGTGTCTCATTAGCATTTTCCCTCAAGAGTAGTCACTGACACACATTAAAGCCATTTATATTTGTCCCAGTTTGTATAGAAAAACACTTTGGGAAATTCACTTAATTTTTGGTCCTAAAGTAACACAATTTAGGCACCCAAATTAAGATGTTGTATCTAGTTTTAGTGTAAAAATAACTTTGTGATTTTTATGGGGGTCTGTTTCTAGTTAATTTGAGAAAAACATTGTGTTTTCTCCCAGCAGACCTATTTGAGTCGGTGCGTTTTGCATTATCAGATACTTCTGTAGGCAGGGAATATAATATACAATATCGAATATGATTCGCTCACATTTCTGGGATCACAGAGTTGATCTCTGAAATCCTCCATGATATGATTTATTCCTGTACAAAATAAAATCACAATAAATACATTTCCAAGATTACATTTCAACTAATTAAAAACAGAGAGGTTAATTGTGTACCAGTGGAGAAAAGACATCCACTCCTTTTAAATGTTGTTAGTATTGCGTGCAGATCCTGATCCCGCAGCTGGAAACTCTCCTCAGACAAAGCATCTTGTGAACTCTGCCACTGAACTCTGGTTTGGACCCGTTGGCCACTTTCTTTTGTTGCTTGTGGCCCTTTCATAATCACGGAGAATTGAAGGCAAAAATGTGGCTTCAAAGAACCTGTGGCACTATTCAAATTCAGCATGTTAACATGGGCAATAAAGCGGCGATATATTGATGGGAGGTGTGATGAGCATTAGCAGGGGTTCAGGGCCCCGTCTTGGTGACAGCCAGCTGATTAAACAGGCGGGTGATGAATGGACCTGGTACCTGGCTGTGAAATGGCCTGCAGATGCCCGGCATTCTGCTGCAAGCATGTCAAAACCATGGGATCTGACATGTCCCCCCCCCCCCCCCCCCCCCCAATTTCTGAAAAACATGTATTGTCCCCCCAAATAAAAATACCCTAAATTACTTGACTTCACATTCTTCGCATTTTAGATTCACATCTAAAAAGAAATGATTGAAATGGAGGATTGGAGGGAGGTGAAAGATAATGAGTAGACATTACATGCCCGAGACCCTTAAAATTGTGATTTACTAATATAACAGTTTAGTATCCTGACATTGGATCTGCACCCCAAAACGCTCAACTGATCCGCCGCATCGGGGGGGGGAAAAAAAATCTCCCAAATAAACAAAAGCCTTGAGGTAATGTTTGAAATCACCACAGCTTGACACAACCGCTGCTTGCTACTGACTTGACCTTCTGCTCTTATCAAAAATCCGTCTGTGTGCTTTGAAAATCGCATTTTCATTCTCTCTTTTGCATGTTTCTTCATAGGTCAACATCTCAATCCAATCTTCGTGGTAACCACAACTCCCACTCAGTACTCTGACCTTAATCGCCCAATCCCCCCTCACCCTGCTGCTAAGTAGCCCCAGACTGCTCTCTGAGTAAAAGTTTCATGAGCTTGCTCTCCTTTGCTCGTTATTCCATTGTGTGTCTAAGAGGATGTCACTGAGATTTATGTCAAAGAGTTTTTAATATGCTGAGGGAAGGCTGTTTTTGGTTCCAGTGAATGGCCAAAACTCAGGGGAGCCGTGACAGTCGAGCTATGATATGTTCCCCCGTTGAGAGAAGGGATGGCACTCCTTTGTCTGCCATCGGCAAGGTCCACTGGGACCAAGTATAGCTCTCTTTATGAGCATTTAGGACATGTTTAACAGACTTGATTTACCTTGAGTTTAAGCCAAGTTTTCTTTCTCCACATCGGAACTCTGTTTTTTCCTGCGCTCATTGACAATAGGAAGTCTTTTTTTTAAATGTTGTATCCCTCTTCTGGATTTTAAAGACAGGCCCTTCTTTTCATTGACTCCAGATGTCACAACATTTTAAACAGAAAGAGGGCTGTTGATGTGGAAAGGACCTAAGTTTGGATTTTTGGACAAGATGTGGGCCTGTGCAGCTGAGTTTCACTCCCATAAGGGAAAAGCGATCATCTGCCAAAAGGGTTTCGAGTGTTAGATAAACCGTTTGTATGTGAGCATATTGGAAAGTTTAAGTCGTGGGCTGTAAACATTTATTGCTCTTTACTGGCTCCATTTGCATTATGCACCACCTGGAGCGTTGGAGATAAACGTACTGCCGGTGTCTTTTACTTCCCATCAAGGGAAAGGGTCTGAATTTGAAAAGCAGTTTGTCGGTTTTACGCGAGGGAAATGCAGTTTAGCGGTTTAACTGCAGAAAATAGTTGTGTCAATGACTCCAGATACAAACCCGTAATCTTATTTGGACAAGCGAACGGAGTCCATGACCCCCAGCTTTTTGGCTCAGGGAGTGTGTTTAATATGTTTGGAATGGGAGCTAATAGATAAACATCTGCAAAGATGGTCACAAACTGCAAAAGGTTATGAAGTATGTAAGCAATGGATGCACAAATACTGGCTTGCATATATCCCATGTCTGTGGTGACCTCTGGAAGATTGGATGTTATCGCTTGATGTCTATCAACAAGACTAACAATCGTTCAGATCCACATGTAACTCATTCAAACACAGGAAGTTGAACTGAAAATCCACCAATTGTCAGAGCTGTAGCCTGTTACCAAAATCAATCCAACCCACTTGAAAATCCACTTTTACAGTGGAAAGCAGTAAAAAAAAAAAAAAAAAAAAAGCGAGAGCGAAATATGCCATTGTAGTTGAGGATCGTGACTTGTTGATGCCAAGGGAAATGCTATAAAAGGAGCAATGTGTACATCAGATTTCTACTTCATCACAAGAACTATTTGCGGCTGCAGGAAGGGGGAGAGTAACACATTTGACTCTGCTAAATAGATGCATTTGAAGAGGGCTGGATGAGCAGAGGAATAAAGGAGACTTAGATTGGTGTTGAGTGGAAGAGGCTTTTTGCCCTGCTGCCAGTGCCAGAGCAGAGCAAAGGGAGAGCTGGCGAGCACAGGAAAGTGTGGACGTGGCTCGCTGGCGTGCGTGCGACGTGTTCTCGGTACAGTAGCTGCCGCTGTGCGAGGGGGGTGAACGGAGAGGACGGGAGTACAGAAACAACAACAGGCTCTGAGAGAGCTTTCCCGCCATTGTATCATAAATTCGATTGGACTGAGGTTCACTGCTATGTGCTGGGAGGCGATGTGATGTCTGTCCACTTGTTCTCGTTTCCTGCTAGATTTGTGGCTTTCTGTCTACCGTCTGGGTTCAAGACCCAACATTCAACCTCAGCTTAAGCATAGGGATTGTTATTTCTACATGAGTGCATTTATTTGGATCAATTTGTGCCCTGATTATTGTTAAGCAAAGACTCTTCACAAGGATAATAATGTTTCACTTCTGGTAAATGGAGCCATCTGACTACAAATGAAGACTTCAGCAAATCATACAAATAGTCTTAAGATGCAGATGTCTATTGGTTCTCATATCTCTGCATTGGACGATCTCTTGACAAATTCTTGTACTTTTTATTTTTATTGATGTCGACTTCATTATACACCTATTTTACCAGTAAAATAAAATGCTCAAGGTTTTCACCTAAGAAAGCTTGGAGATTGCTGTCTGGTTGGATATGAGAAACTAATCAAGTGATGATTTATACATCATCACAACACTTGTTCTGTCAGGTATTTTATATCCAATAACAGGAATAAAACGTTTTTTTTTCTGATAATGAGATGACATTTTGGAACCCGTAAACACATGCATTTTAAATCCTAGTACTTTGTGCAAATCCCTGATTGTTTTCCTTTTCTCCCTGCAGAAGGCCAAAACAACTTAATATTGTAACTGGAGACCTATTTGTGTGTGTTCGCGTGCTTCCATCATCAGATATGTTCTAGTCTGTTCTCTGTTCTGTCCTGCTATGTCATGATTATCTCTAGAGTGTTTTTTCTTGCTGTTTTTCTCCAGATGCGAAGGAGAGGTCGGCCAAGAGATTCTCAGTGGACGGAGTCTTCAATTACACCTCGTTGCTGCTCAGCCAGGAGGACGACATGCTGTACGTCGGAGCCAGGGAGGCGCTGTTCGCCCTCAGCCTCTCTGACATCAGCAAGACCAAGCTTCAGAAGAATGTGAGTGTGTGTGGATTGTCAGAGGCAATATTGCAAAGAAGATACTCTCAATGCCATTTTATAATGTAAATACAAAATATTCACAATTTTATACTAGCTTACTTGACCCTCAAGCCATTTGGTGCATCATAAAATTCAATTTTTCTTTATTTTCATATCGCACATCAGTTGTTTGTGTACTTGTTGATGTTAAAGAAACAACCCTCTGTACAGTCAGCATGGTTCCCTGAATTTTTCATCACTCATTCAACTTTCTTTTTCATCTTCAGCTGACGTGGGGCACTCCTGCTGGAAAAAGAGAGGAATGTGGCTTCAAAGGGAAGAACCTACAGGTGAGAGGCATCTTTTTTTTTTTTTTCACTGCTCCAGCAAAACACCAAAATAATGAAAATAACCCAAAAAAATGGTTGCATAATGACAATATCGAGAGGATGCATATTCCTCCAGAGGGTGTTTGTTCTTTCCTTGCAGTCTTCTGTGAATCGTTTCAGTAGTGTCGAGACGATGAGATGAGCATCAAGTTCCGTGTTGACAAACCTTTTCCACCGGTTACAAATAGATTCATCAAGTGTGCGCCCTCGCCAGGGAATTGCTCCTTCCTGTGCACCGCTTCTTTCTCTGTCTGTCTGCCCCGTTGTCATGCCAGCTGTTGTATCCCTAGGCGACAAACCTTGGTTAATCTTTATGTTGCTGTGTACAACTCTGGTCTGTGTAGAACAGAAAGCCCACCAGGCAACTGCTGTGTGATGCTGGGAGGATTTCCCAACAGCGTGCTAGGAAAAGGGAACATTTTCTTCTGTTGTTTTTCGAACAAATTCTATGCAGTTTTAAGTATTTG